>PDND01000071.1:0-126673 GCA_002572855.1 [Emmonsia] crescens
TATCTGTGAGTCTTTCTGCTCTTCTGAGTGTTTTCACTGATTCATTCTGTTGTGATCTGTTTCTTTTTCTTGAATAGTTAAAGTCTTCTGTGTCTGATACTCTTATCTTATAGTACTTGAACTGCTCTATCAGTGTCTTCTTTATACTTTTAGTGACAGCTTTTCTCTCTGAGCAGCTGAGGTTTCAGACTGTGTAATTTTCTTCACAGTTACTGCACTTGAGCTTGCTGTCTTCTAGTACTTTAGAGCATGTTTTATCACTGTGATTCTTCTGTGCACAGTGACTGCAGATTTTCTCTCTTCAATAGAAGTGAGTGATATATTTATATTACTGACAGTTGAAGTATTGAGTTACTCAGACTTCTCTGTGAAAAATCTCAGCTGTGCAGTATTCATTACTCAGAATAATATCACTGTCTATTAGAGTGTTAACTTAATGTGATATCACTACATTGATGATTATACTTTCATATGATTTTTATTGCTTAACTATAATTTTATTCATCTTGTAAATCAGTGCTCTGCATTATAGAGTTGAATTCTGCTTATATACACTCTTAACTGCTCATTCTGAAGTGCTTCAGTTGATGACATTCAGTGATACACTTTTAACTAGCACTGTATACATTTCATACTTTATGTATACTTTATTCTCTTATTCATGTATTCAGTCATTGTTCACTGTCAACTCTGTCTTGATGTTCTGAGTGTCTGTCATTAGTATTATATTCTCACTGAGCATGTGTCTTGCTGCTACTACTGCTCTCTTTATTATATTTTTAATGATCTCATTTACTTATTTAATAATTGCTTCAGAGGTTTGTTCAGCTTCTGATATAGTCTTGCAGCTGCAGTATGTGATCATCATCTCTCTCAGTGTCTTTGTTAATATGGTTTTAACTGAGAGCTCTTCTCTGACAGCTACTGACACTCAGATTGAAGCTTCATTGAGCTTATTATATGAGTTTTGATGCATTGATGTACTTGTTACTTGTTTCATTCTTCTCAGCAGCTGATCACACAGCTCTGTCTTCATCTTCTTCATTGTCTTCATTGCCTTCTGAAGATACTTCTTTCCTTTCTCATTAATCTCTTCATCTCTCTTCCCTTCTCTAAGAACTTCAGTGAGTACATATATAGCTGTAGCTAGATTATTTGTCTTCACATTCTGCTTAGTAGAGTTTTTCTACTCTGATATATGTTGAGCTTTGTGTGTATCATCTATCTTCATCTCTTTCACCATCTCTTTCTCAGCTAGTATCATCTTTTGCCTGTGCAATGAGCATCTAGCACTCTTTCCTTCTCTCATTTGTGCTTCTATTGTCTTTTTGTATGAGGCTTTTTCATTTGATGCGCGTTTCATTTTTCTGAAGACTTTGAAGAGATTGATATTAGATATAAAATGAAACAGTTAGAAACTGCAACAGTGACTTAATAGATGATAGAGAGTAATTACTTTATATTCTCTAGCAGTGAGATAGAAAAATTCACTGTATAAAGATTCTCTTGAAAGACAACATTCTTTAAAATATAGAGATGTCTGTTTGAGAGATCAATCAGATAATAATTAGTGAAATTATTATATTTAACAAAGACTAGCTTTAGTGAGTGAGAGATCATTTTATTAACAGGTCTTGAAACTATTTTTAAGAAAGTCTTACAGCTTCAATAATATATATCATAGACTGATGAGAGAGCTTTAAGTCATATCTTATACAGAGTAATCAGCTTTGAGTTGAGGTTCTTAAAACTATTATACAGAACAGTTGATATTGTAACAGACCTACGCTGAAAAGATCAGTATTAGATATAGAACTTATATAACAAAATAGAAAACATTAGAGAAGAAAAAGAAAAGGTGCAAGAATCTCAGTGAAAGCAGATATTTATATGCATACAAGGTGAAGCTCTGAGCAGGTCTCAGAGCAGAAGAATAGAGGCTTCAATGAGAGTTTCAGCCAAGAATCAAAGCTCTCAGAAGTGGAAATCCATGAAGTATACACTCTCAGCAGAGTATAGTGAAATGATCTATCAATCAGGCATAGCCTGCTACATTAGCCCCTTCTTTCTGAAGACAAGAATTGAGCAGTAGAGTCATGAGCATGCATCTTTCATTGATTGAGAGCTGCTGTTTCAAATAGCACAGAGTCTGAAGTTCAGATCAGACAGTCATAATCAACTCATTTCACAAGATATTGTCAGTCACAGTCATGAGATCTCTCATTAAGAATATCTTCAATTTCTCATTCAAGTTCATTCTCTTCTTCTACAATTCCTGACAGCTGTCAGTCAGAAGTTAGTTGAGAAGAGAATGAGTCAGTGATAGCACAGTGAAGCAAGCTCATATAAAAGATATCATAAATTTCTGACAGAGTGTTAAGACAGTAG
Source organism: [Emmonsia] crescens (assembly GCA_002572855.1). NCBI lineage: Eukaryota > Fungi > Ascomycota > Eurotiomycetes > Onygenales > Ajellomycetaceae > Emergomyces > [Emmonsia] crescens. The sequence continues at coordinate 2,389 of PDND01000071.1, forward strand.
TTATAACTGTCTAGAACTTCTATCACTTCATATTTTATATAACAGTAGTCTAGCATACAAGACAGACATATGATTCATATATTTCTAAGATTTAGTCATACAAGATCTTCTATTTTATACTGCTCAGTGAGGTCTCATCAGACATTAGTCTGATCTTCTTGATCTTGTTTCACACTTGTTATGAAGATCTCTGCTCAATCACAGGCATCTCAGAGCTTCAACACTATATTATCAGCAATTTGAATAGAACTACAAGAATTTGATGTGAATTGCATGAGTTCTAGAAGATCTAGCACTTTTATATGATAATCATGCATAAGAAAGAACAGGCTTACACCTGTTGAGACAGCATCTCAATCATTAATAGCAACTTCTGCATGTAGCAAGAGATCATGTCAATCATCTTGTGAGTAGTTGCAGAACTTACAAAGATAATTCTTCACAGTTTAAATCATTCACTTCAATGCATCATCAGTTTCAGAGTGATAAACAGTTGATAAGCAACATGTGATCTTGAGAATTTGATAGATTCTTGTTCAGAGAGCATCTACAAATTGACAGCTTTAGTCAGATACTATAGATCTCAGTAAGTCATATATTCAGTAGAACAGACTTTATAGAAAGACTTCAGTAACTCATTCAGCATTCATCTTATCACAAGATTTCAATATTACATCTTTGCTCAGTCAGTTAACAATGATCAGAACATTCTTGCAGCTCTTGCTCTTAGAGAGATTAACAGCAAAGTCAATGACTACATCTCATCAGATTCTATCAGAGATATCTAGTGATTTCAGTAGACCTTTCCTGCAATTCTTTCATGAGATAACAGAAGAGCAACAGTTGCAGTTTTGAATAAAGCATCTGATACTGTTTGATATCTCAGATCAGTAGAATTCTCAGAAGATTATTTAATATAGCTGTTCACAGCTCAGATAATCAGTCATACATAAGTCATGTATCTCTTACATTATTCAGATGCATAGAGATTTGAAATGAGAGACTCATTGTCATTCATGAAATCATAGAGTGTTATTATCATTAATTGAGTATTCTGAGATGTCAGTTCTTACACATAGTTCTGAGAGAAATCAAGATGATTCTTGATATACTGCTTCAGTGAGTGCTTGAAAAAGTTCATCAGTTTAAACTGTTATATACCACAGTTTATCTAACAGAGATTCAGAGAAGATAAAAGAAGCTGAAGCATCAGTGACAGTTCAGAGAGAAAGTATTCTAATTAAAAAGACATATATTGTGCCATGTGTTGTTTTATCATGATCTACTAATATTTTAAGATCTAAGAGCTGATGCTCTCAATTCATTCAGCAGATGTCTGTTGCATCAGAAGATATATCTTGTTCTCATTATGAGAGAGTGTCTATCATTGAGTTCTGACTATCAGAGCAGTAGTGTATTATGAAGTGAAAGCAGCTTAATAGTTCAGATCAACATATCTATCATTCAGTGAGCTTGCAAGTGATTATGAAATGTTTGAGATTCTTATAATCTGTGATTATCTCAAACTTGAAAACACTTCAGAGTTCAGAGTCTCATTCTTCTAGACAGTGTACTATTACAAGAAGTTCTTTGTCATAGATCTCATAATTGCATTCAGTGAGATTCAGCTTCTTAGACATGAAGACACATAATCATAGAACATCTTTATCATCATATTGTAATATAGCCTCTTCAGTAATATAATTAGAGAAGTCAGCTTTAACAACTGTCTCACAGTTCAGATCAAATGTTATTAGCAGAGAAGTACTAATGAACATCTTCTTTATTCATATAAATACAGATTCAGCATTCACTGATCATTGAAATACTGAGTTCTTCTTGATAAGTTCAGTAAGCAGTTAAGCAATATCTGAGAAGTTTCATATAAATCATCAATAGAAGTTGACAAACTCAATGAAGCTCTGTACACTCTTCACAGTGTGTGAGGCTTCTCATTCAAGAATAGCAGAAATCTTCTCAGAGTTCATTCAGATATTCTTGTCAGCTTCTATAATAAAACCTAGATATTTCATACTCTTGATCTCAAAATTGTATTTATCTATATCTATTGACAGATCTGTCTCTCATAGTTATTACAGAACTCTTTGTACATGTTCTTGATACTCTTCTCTGAACTCATCAGTAAAGATGAGAATGTTGTCAAGATAGATGAACACAAATTCATTGAGAAAATCTTGAAGTGCTCAGTTAATATATTTCTGAAACATACTTGAAGCATTAGCTAGTTCAAAAGATGTGACTACTCATTTGAAGAGACTGTATCATGTTCAGAATGCTATAAATCATTCATCATCTTCAGTGATACAGATCTTATAAAAAGCAGCTACAATATCTAACTTTATAAATCACTGAGCTCATCTGATGCATGCTAGAGTCTCATTAATGAGAGATAAAGAGTAATAATCTTTCTTCATTAGTCTGTTCAGTTCTCAATAGTTTATACAGAATCAGAGCTCTTCATCTGATTTCTTTGTAAAGAGAATAGAAGCTGCAGCAGAAGAGTTACTAACACATATAAATTCTTTGTTCAGTAGATTATTAAGTGTCTTATAAAGAAGAAGAAGCTCATCTCAGAATATGTTATAGAGAGATTCTCACAATGATTCAGAGTTCTTATCATTCTTCTTCTCTAGTTCAATACCATGATCTACTTCTGACTCTCATAAGAGAGATAAGTTTATAATATCATCTTGTCAGAAGATATTCAGATATTCATGATATTGCTGAGAGAGCTTCATACAAGAATCTGTTGATGTAACTCAGAACAACTTCTCTAGAGCTTTCTTAATATTGACTAGACTGACAGAGTAGATCATCATATAGTTCTATCATCAGCAACTTTATCAGAAGCTTTTTCAGAGCATTTCATAAGCATTAGCAGAGATCTGCACAAGGTTCATAGTCTTGTAAACATCATTTTCATGTACTCAATCATTATTAGAGAATATTAAACTTCTGTTTTGAGCATTCAATAAGATGTCTTATTCAGATAGTTAGATGAGTTCTAGTATGAGATTATAGTCAAGATTATCAACTTCATATATATAAGCATCTTCACATTGATGTTCTCTGACATCAATGTCTAGTTTCATCATGTAATGAGTGCAGACATCTCTTGAGTCATTAAATTCTGCAAGAAGTCAGAGCTTCAGTAAAAGAATACACTGAAGATTACAGTGTTTTACAACTGAAGATTTAATCATTGTATAGTGATATAGACCACTGTCTATCATGACATTCATATTATATATACTATTTATCACAGTAGATATAAGAATCATATTCATTATCATCTTTTCTTCAAATCATTGTCATTCAATCTTCTCAAGCTTCTGCTTGTAAATTTGAACAGAAGCTAGTCTTTTCTCTGTTTCATCAGAGCATCTTCATAGCTATTATTCAAATCTTCTTCTAACACAGTATAGTTGATGCAGACTACTGGCATTAATCTTTTCTTCAGATGAGAGAGCAGATAGACAGATCAGCAGTTGAAAGCTATATGTTTCAGTCAGTTGCAGTTAATACACACTTCTCATTGATATCAATCAGCTGCTTCTTCAGAAGCAATTTCTGAAACTCAGAAGTCTGTTCAGACAGCAGAGACTCTTGCCTGTGCATAGATATTAGAGTCTACTCAGTTCATGACATTCACATTATTCTTTGATGCAGGCATATAAGTGATCAGAGTGTAACATCTTCTGTCACTGTTCTGTATACTCTTGAGCTTGATGAGACAGTCATTCAACATTCAGAATTGTATACAGAAAGCTTCATAAGTCAGAGCTTCATCAATACTTATAAGAACTTGTAGCAGTTTAAAAGTCAGTGCTTTCTTCAGTATACTGATCTTCATTCTATTCTCTCAAGATTGATCACCTGCTTCTAAGATCTTGATGTCAAAATCAGAGATGAATGTTATGAGAGAGATATTTCTCTGTCAGACACTCTGTAATTAATCTAATGTTTTTTACTGTATAGCAGTGTCTCTGAATAGAATATCAAGATACTTAATAATATTATCAGATATACACAACATTGATTCACACATCTTCATTCATGAATGAAACTTTTGCTTCACACAGTCTCTCAATCAGTCATTGATATATCAACTCTGATTAATTAATGAATCAATGACATCTTCATTTACACTTAGTTTCATAAGTATGTTCAATCTTCATGACAGATAGAGAGCAAGATCAGAAGCATCAAAATATGCAGAGATATCTAGACATTCTTTCAGCAGCTGCACTGCATTCAGAGAATTTATTTCTGATTTAGTCAGTGTCAGAATTATCTGCACAGAAATTTCTTGTTAAATTAATTATTGAATTTCCTCATATTAACATTGTTAATTCACATGCATATCAGCTATCTGCTGCTGTTGTAATTTCAACATTGTTCAGAGTCACTGCAGCATTATGTCTGTGTTCATATTCAAGAGTTCTCTCATGTTATCAGTTGTCATTGCTATATCATTCATCAGATATACAGTATTCATTTCTGTATTCAAGAATTCTTCAGAATCAGAAGAAGTATATTTATATAAATATTTCATACATCTAAAGTGTCAGAACTCTCAGATCTTTCACTGATATTCTCTTCATGAGATTTCATTGCAGAGTCAGAGTGACTGATAAATAAGCTTCTATCTAGTAGAGACTCAGCATCTGCTTAACTAGTCATTTTCTTCTTATTCTCACACATCATTACACATTCAAATATCTCTTTTTAATAATTAATTGTTTCTAATAAGAAGATAATGAACATTTTCTAAATGTAATAGATCTACACTGAAAAGATCAGTATTAGATATAGAACTTATATAACAAAATAGAAAACATTAGAGAAGAAAAAGAAAAGATGCAAGAATCTCAGTGAAAGCAGATATTTATACACATACAAGATGAAGCTCTGAGTGAGTTCTGAAGCAGAAGAATAGAGGCTTTGATGAAAGTTTCAGCCAAGAATCAGAGCTCTCAGAAGTGGAAATTCATGAAGTGTACACTCTCAGTGAGGCATAGCAGAATGGTCTATCAATCAGGCGTAGCCCGCTACAGATATCAGTATTAAATTAAAAAGCTCTATAGTTACAATCACAGCTTCACTTCACATCTTTTCAGAAGTGAAGATATCTATTAATAGAGCTTGAGCTTTTTCATATATTAATCTGATAGAGTGTTCAGATACATCATCTTACTATAAAATATAAAGAAAAGTAGATTCTCATTTAATTTCTTTGAATAGTATATACTGAGTGACTATGTTTGAATTCAATTCATTATAATCAGAATAAATAATTACAACTTCACATTCTAGCAGATTTTTAATAAATTGATTGAAGATATATAGATATTTAAAAGTTTCATTCTTCTACTCTAAAAGAAAGATTCATCTCATTCTAGTAATATTATCAGTTATAATCAATGTCAGCTTCTTATCACTATATATAGTAGCTTCAGAGATAGAGAGCTAGCTCTCACTAAGTATCTGATTTTCACTGAGTGTCTGACTCTCACTGAGTATCTGACTCTCACTGAAAATATTCACTCAAATCTTTAAAGCTTTTTAAGTGATATAATAAAGTAGAGAATTCTTATAGAATATCTGCTTCTAAGAGATTTTCACATATATAGCACAGAATGAGAGCTTCTTAGAACTCATTATCATAATATTAAATCAGAAGTCTCTGAACATTTTAATAAAATTATCAGCTCTGATATGATCTAGCTGATAATATCATTTATCAATTATTAATTGCTTCAGAAGAATAGCAGAAATCTGAGAAGAAAAGAATATAATAAATGAGTCAGTATCAGAATTTCAAGAATTAACTAGATACTCTATCTCATTTCTACTAAATAGACTGAGAGATGCTGCATTGAAGTTATATTCAGTTAACATGATTTTCAGCTTTGAAACAGCTATATAGATAAGAGCTCTGTATATTAGATTATTCATAACTCTCTTATATATCAGAGAGTTGTTGAAAAGAATATAGATATTGTGATAAGAAAGATTAATATATATAACATTCTGATCATCTGAAGAGACAATTTCAAAATAGTTTTCTATATCTATATATATATTATAGTAAGAATAGCTCTGATGTTTCAATAGATTAGTAGAAATGAGATTAGCAGAGAGTTCAGAGACAAAGTAGATAGAATTAAATTCAATTATTCTATTCTTTATAGAGATGAATGTCATTCTGACACTCTGAACTTTCAAAATAGCTTTATTAGTAACTTAAACTGTCAGACTGTCAATTGAAAAAAATATTGAGAATAGAGATCTTTTATTAATTATATAACTCTCAGCATCAGTATCTTATATAAATATAGAGAATGAACAGAATTTCACTAGATATACTGAAACTTTAATAATCTTCACTAGATTAATTAATTGATATGAATTCTCACTGTCAGAGATAATCAATTAACTACTACTCTTACTATTATTTTTATTCTGAAATTCTTTGATTTTAGCAGTATTCTTCTTTCATTAATTCTTCAGAGCAGTTTCAGAGTGAGTAGTTCAATATATTCTATTATAATATTGATTACACTTTAGATAGATAGATGCAGAGATATATTCATCATATTTATTATAATTATTATATTCTTCACAGTCACTGTAAGATTCTTCATACATGCTAGAGAGCATGATAGATGAGTTTAAAGAGTGAGAGAATTCTGACTTTTCAGTAATATTAACTTGAGAAGTAGTAGTAGTTATAGCTGATAATTGAAGCTTCTTATTCTTTATCTTGAAAAAGTTCAAATGAGTATATATCTCTTTTATTAAAGAATTGATATTCAACATCACAGCAGTGAACTTTGAAATTTAAAATTCTTCAATTTTACACTGAGTATAATTTCATTATATATTAGAGAGAGTAGAATAGAAGATATCAAATATAATAGAGTTCAGAAGCTTAATATCAAGTATCTTCAATTTTATAATAGAGATATAAAACTTTTTAAAAAATAGATAGACATTATTCATCTATATCTCAGCTAGAGTTATAAATTTCACTACTATTTTATAATGTTGCTGTGTTTTTAAAATAGAATACTTATTCTCTAGAATATTTCAAAAAGTGTACACTATACAATTATCATTCTTTTATATAATATGAGTTCTCACAGTAGCACTGAGAGAATTCAATATAAAAATATATAGTTATCTATTTTTAATATTTTAAAAAAATGCTCATTCAGAGCTTCTCAGAGAATTCTTATACTATTTCTTATCTATAATAACTTAGTACTGAGTATTGATTATCTTCATCTTTATAGTAGCTCTTTATATAATATAGTTGACAGTGTCAGTGAAAGTATTCAGCTTATTAATATTTTTAATATTTTATCTAAACTGAGTGATTGTCTTCTCAGCATAGCTATCAGAGTTATATAGAGTATAATTAAAAATATTCTCTATATCAGAGTTTTATACAGCATCTCAAGATACTGATGAAGAGAATTGAAGAAGAGATATATTCAGATTGAAGATCTGCAGTTATATAAGTTCAAGCTACAGCTCTAAGATTTTATAATATTCTTTTTATATTGTGAACTTCAACTTCTGTAAATCTTAATCAGTTAGATAATGAGTAATATTATATTTATCTTCAATAATATCTGAATTCATCTCTGACTTATCAGAGAATGAAGCTCACTGTTTTCTTTTAACAGATTTAACAGTGAAGAGAGCTGTAGTGAGATTATCATGACTCTGCTTCAGTGTGTTCAAGTGATCAATAGAATTATTAATAGAGCTTTCAAATGCTTCAGAGAAACATTCTCAAGCTGTAGATATAGAAGATCTAGAGTGTATATTAAAATTAAATAAAGAAGAAGATAAATGAGATAATGACTTCACTGAGTCAGAAGAGCTCACACATTGAGAATATAATTTTATTATATAATGAGTATCAGATGAATCTGTCATCTCTTCATTTTTATTAATTAAAGTAATATATTACTTTTCTCTTTAAAATAGAGTTTAATTCAGTAGATTTCTTATCAAATCAGATTTCTCTAGTATATCTTATTAATTAGATGCAGATTTTTCATGTATTAAAAAAGTCATTAAGCTAAGTAAGCAGAAGTGAAAAATTCAAATAATATTAAAAATTTCAAAATAATATTAAAATAGTGACTCTTTTTAATAAATAAGATGATTCTGTATTAAATGAAGCAAGATGTCTATTTTTTTAATAAGAAATCACTCAAATTGATCATGAATCAGTGTAAAATGGGTCTCATAACCTGACAGAAGATGACAAGCTTGATTAAATAAAGAGAGCTAGCTAGCAAGACAGCTATATGGTGGAAAACTAGGTCACATGACCAGAGGGTCCGACATTTTAACCCTGCAAGTATGAACAGTCCTGATTGGTTAGTTGATTGGCTCCGCTAGCAGAACTGAGTAAAACATTTATACCTAGTAGGTATTACAGACTGCTTTCAAAATAGAACATGCAGTTTGGTTGGCTATTAGTTAACTACTCATGATATTCTCTCGTTGCAACACACGCAGTGGACGTGGACGCGCTTAAAACTAGAAGATGCAAATTCTACGACCTTATTCCATTGCTGGTCGTCAGCATGCGTCTTCCATATTCCACCAAGACAAGATCACCAACCGTTTCTTTCAACCATCGCCAGCATTCCAGATATCTGGGGCAGTTGGAAGAAATATGAGTTTGTGCCCCATAACAGAGCTTAAATCCACTGCCACGATCCCAGATCTATTTGTCTCTTTCCTGGCCCAGAAGCCAGTGCCAAACCCTAACTATGCAAAAGTTAAGGGGTTATTGGAGGCATCGATGCGAGAGTATGTTTCCGGATCAACTGGCAAATATTATTTTCTTAGCATATATATCCTATTATGCAAGAGACTATCATTATTGATCCCAGTCTATATAGCATCTATGGGTATAGAGACGGGGAGTACGCAAAACGGGTGCAAGCAGACTTCTCCTATTTCGCAGCTTTGTTCGCCCCAACGGCAGCTGCGCCTGAATATCGAACTATTTGTGATTATTTTCATTGGGTATGTGGACAATAGAGTTGGTATTTTTGTTCTTCTCTTCTCTTTATTTTCTCATTGCAGATTGTGACTGACTTTCTGGGATTGGTATTGTTTTCAGATATTCGACTTCGATGATAGTACGCGCTCAATTCTTCCTGTTCAAATATGAATTAAATCAGAGCACTTACTGCTTGTAGTGTTTGATGATGGTCATCTCTCGAGCGACCCCCAAGGTGCACGGAGAGAGCTGGACGGTTTACTTGCGGTAATGACATCGGATGGGAATGCTGTTATCCCTGAACATGATAAGCCCAAACTTGTATTCCAGAGCATATGGAACAGAATAGTTGAGGCGAGTCAATCGTAGGTTGTTGAATAACTTATAATTCCAGTTTTGCTAACTACATATGTACAATGTACATGTACAATGTACTGTACATCTATAGTCCTCCACAAAAGGTGGGAAATTCTTCTATCAATGGAAAATGTTCACAGGTGCTTCTAAGAAATAGATTCATCCACCCAAACGACTAATTCCCTTGTCTTACCGTCAGCTTAGGCATCCAAGAAAGGTTCCAGATGTATATGAGGAACTATTGTGATGCCGTCTATCGGCAAGTGAGCACACAGCAGCTACTCGATAATATTAGCATTAGCGAGTACATAGCAATCCGTAGCGAAAGCCTCGGTGCTATGCCCTTTTTCCCCTTGCTAGAGTATGGACTATTAGCCTCCTTTTTTATATTCAAACACCTCCTCTCCCGCTCTCACATCTTATTAATTGTTTAATTTTCTCGCAAACAGATACCATCAATTCCTCGACCTCTCAAATGAAATCATGGAATACCAATCTATAAAAGAAATCGAAGCTATCGCCGTGGAGATTCTAGTGCTGTACGATTCTTCCATATCCCCCATTTCCACCCCCCCGGCTTTAAAATGCGAAATTTACCTCTCTCCACGCCTACAGACACAACGACCTTCTCTCCTACCAAAAGGAATACGTACGTAAAAACCACCTGAACCTCCCACATTCCTTATTCCCCGATCTAGCTATATATACCTAACCATCCGCTCATCGATTATTCACACACACACACACACAGACTACTCACCCCACCAATCCGAACATTGTCACCATATACCGCCAACAGCACGGCCTCTCGCAACAGCAAGCATACGACTCCATCGACGTCCTGCTACGCGAGCGGTATAGACGATGGTACATCGCGCACTCGAAGCTTCCCATCCTAGGCGAGGAATTGGATGAGCAGGTGCAGCGGTATGTAGGTGGGTGTCGAGATGTGCTTGCTAGTAATCTGCATTGGAGGTGAGATTTTTGTTTTGTTTTATTTTATTTTATTTCATTTTAAATTGGGAAAGCTGTTTTTGGCTTGTCGTCCGTGCCCGTTCCGATGCTGGACTGTTAGTTTAACTAATTGCGTTGGGGCGAACTTTTAGCTTTTGGACGGACAGGTATTTTGGGAAGGCTAAGGGTGAGGTTAGGAGGAGTAGGAGGGTTAAGTTGTTGGAGTAGACTGGGGAAGTCTGAAGTGAAAGGTTATGAAGGTATCTATGTATCTATTGCTCCGTGAACATGCAGCGGCAGTTTCGTTCGTCTTTGGAAGAAGAGGCGTGATGGCCTGGGAGGGGGCTAGATTCAATAAGTGGAAGCCAGATGCAATTTTTTGTCAAGTTCCAAAGCTTGACTATTTTCCCTATCTACTCATACATGCATACAAATAGAGTTAACAAAAATACAGATTTTGTTGTGGTTTAAGTAAGATTAAGGCTCCAAGGACAGAAAAAAAAACATTTATATCTGACAAAATATACTTATGTAGGCCAGTTTATCCAAACCAAAATATCGCCTAAAAAATAAAAAGGATAAAAATGATGGTGTGAGCAGAGCTGGGTATAGAAAATAAAATGAGAAGTAGGAGTGAGGGAAGCAGAGTATTAGGTAAACTATTGATGAGTTGACAGTTTAACTCTAGTGCGGTTTTTATAAATTTCATGTTTCGATGACATTATTATTTTCTAACTCGTCTGTGGGATCGGCGGGTTGTGTCTCTGGTTCCAGGAATGTCGCATGCTCAGATTCCTCACCAGATCCGTTGTCCCGAGTTTCTGCGTCATTCTCCTGCTCCCTGGCCTGGTTTTCCTCTGCCTCTCTTGCAGCGGCCAACTCATTCTGTCTCGCGGCTTCCGCCGCGTTTCTAGCCGCTACACGGCGTTCCCCTACACCTGGCACGAGACTTGCAAGGAGAAGAGCAAGTGCTCGTTCCGCAGTCCTAAGTCTATGATAAAAACTTGCCGGGTGGCTGTTGGGTATAGCTGCGTTATGCTGCGTTCCATCTGTGGGTCGAAGGTTTTCGTTGATGTTATTGGGTTGCATGGGATGAACGGGCACAGCATTTGTGTTTACACCTCTAGGTGCTGCATTCACGTCTCGAGCCTGGTGTGTATCCACAGGCAATAAATTTTCAAGATGTCTGTGTAATGGGTCTAAAGCTGCCCTTTGTAATCGCTGTGGTATATCCGTTTCTGACAAAAGAGCAGTGAGGACGGAAAGGGAAACTAAAATAATCCTGAACCATGTACCGTCTTCGCTGAAGAGGTAGCAAAAGAAGTAAAGTCGGACGAAAAACCAAAGTCGCCTTAGTATCCGAGCGAGATTCACTGGGCCCAAAAATGATTGGTGTCGTTCCTGCTGTTGCAAGATGGCTTGATTCACCGCAGGTGGTATAGTTGTAGCAGTAGGTACTGCATGTGACGCTTCGTGTGGAATAGAGGCTCTAGTTAGCCTATGATTATGGAATACTGGCGTTCCTGGCTGATTGGTACCATGTCCTAGCGCACTAGTTGGAGGCACAAGTACCGCATGGTAACCAGATGGGGAAGATAATAAGTATACGGACGTCTGCGTGGGATCCTGGACAGTTGGTGAGGAGTTAAATAAAGAATTTTGGGGAGAAGAAGTAAGGGAACGGGCTCTGAAAATCCTTATTTGATCTGCCCGAGCAGTAAGGGATGATAGCCGAGCGAGAAGGGTTTCGGGCATGCCGTCTCTTGGGGCAAGTGGATTACGATACTGTTCATCCAGAATTTGGTAAAGATGAATACGTATTCGAGAAATTTCTTCGATGGCCGGGAGGTTGCCTCGTCGTAATTGGTTTTCCATACCAAATATATGTTCTAGGATGGTGGCGATTATTCGTTGTCGATTTTCACCTAAACCTCCCCCGCCGATTCCGCTCTCGCCGAACCAAGAGGGACGACTGGGAGGAAAGCTTGCCGTGCGCTGAATGGAAGGCGGGCGAGGTGCGGTGTTATTGAACAATGTGGACCTTGAAGAGGACGATGGGAAGTCCGACGGGTTGCGTCCTTGTAGGTTCGGCGCCGGCATCCCAAATCTCGTGCCATATAAAGGCGAATTGGCATCAAGATATAAAGGCGAATTCGCAATGTTATTTTGGGACGGGATACTGGCCGCACTTGTCGCTGTGAAAAATCCGGCTTCTGCGGAGCGATTCGAATCTACCACCCGTGCGTTCTGGGCGATTTGCGCCGCCAGATGCTGGTGTTGCGCTACGACTTGCTGGCGTAGAGCAGCCACCTGGCTGGTGAAAGCTGCTGAGCTAAACTGTGCTTGACCCTGTGGCCTCTGTGTTGTTGGTTCAGCATGGTTTGCCCGAAGGCGCAAGCCGGACGGCTCCTGTTGTGGATTTGGGAGGCTTGGGTTCGGGAGACTTGGGTTCGGGAGGTCCGGGACGAGGTTTGGTGGAGGAGGGATGGTGATTTTCACTCGGCTGGGAGGAAGAACAAGATGCATTGTGTGCACTCGACCCTAATTACCAACAGAATGTTATGAGTTTGTGATCTTCAGGACTAAAATAGAGGAGAACCAAACTTACGTCTGCAGGCTCGACAATATTGCTCAGCCGCTCTTCATTGTTCGACAGAGGTTTCCCTCTATATATGAGCCTCTGTATATCTGGACGAGGGCGGTTGGGTAATGTTTCAGACAGTCGAGTTTTTAGTTCTGAGATCTTGATTGCAAGAGGAAGGTCATCGAGAGTAACCCGGTTTGGGGCGTCAAGGGATGGAGAGAGGATGTGCAGAACGATAGTCTGCGCATCAGTGCCGGTTGCGCTGCTCAATTCAGCTGAGCCGTTCATATCCCTATGCTGGGTATCCGCAGACATCTTGGCTTCTAGGTTCCTTGTTTCTTAAGACTCCTAGTGAGTCAGCCAGATGTAACTACTAGTAGTCTTTGGCGCTGGATATTGATACGAGGCAAGCAAGCACTCAGAATTTGAAGACTGAAGCAAGGATAGGGAGTGCTAGTTCAATAGCATCCAGACCAAAAGCTGTTTGCATAGGATATAACAACCTCAGTAGATTAGTATGAAGGATAAATGCCAAGTTCGGGAATGTTGGATTGTAGTTCCACCCAGAAGACGTATGGTATGGTAGTTATGTATGTAGTGGTAAAGGTGGTAGATGGTGGCAGAATTCACGGCAAACAAGTAGAATCACCAACCCCACGTAGCAAGCTGAGTCATTGCGCAAACGAAAGACAGAGCGGAATCAAACACAAATATCTGCGATCGTACTGCATTCATCTCCCCATCTGCCCGCTGTTTGATCCTCTCTGGCAACGATGGCGATGGTGATGTTGAAGTTGTTGAAGTTGAAGTTGAAGTTGAAATTGAAGTTGAGCCTGAACGTGGCCTCAAAGCAGCGACAAAGAAGAGGATGGCTGACTCAGCAGCGGTATCTCCCTCCGGCGCGGACTAACATAAATCCAGTTATTTTTAGACGTCGACGGTTGATTATTATTAGTATTTATGTTCTGCTAGGTTCACAGCTTAGGATTCAATTGGATTCATGGTTATGATTATGCAGTTCAGTGCTATGTTGGGGTGATGATCTATGGCCTAACCACCTACCTTTGATTTACCAAGGACGTCTATACCATGTTCGTTAGACGGGCATTTGTATATCGGAATCCCGCTCAGTTCGGGAGAACTTGGGAGGCTGTTGCGGCCGAGCTCGCCCCATGCAGAGTTAATAGTGGGAGGATTCCCTTATCTCGAAAGCCATTTGCATCATCGTCTAGACGCTGGCAACAAAATGGCCATGGAAAAGAAGGATCCCAGGAGAAGAAAGAGTCATTCCGGTCGAGATTACGGACAGCGCTAGGGAACACCAAGGTCGAATGGTATCCAATTCCCGTCGGGCTAGGTATCGGGTTCCTAGGGTTTGTCCAATTCTTCAGATCCAAAAAGGCAGAAAAGGAAAGACTGGAACGCGAGGCCAGCGAGGAGGATGGGTATGGGGAGGTTTCGCTGCGGAGAAAAATCCGTCCGTCTGGGCCATGGCAAGTTCAGGTCATGTCCACTCTTCCCTTGAAGGCCATGTCTCGACTTTGGGGCCGCTTCAATGAACTGGTGATTCCATACTATCTCCGCGTTCCGGGTTTCAAGCTCTACTCTTGGATTTTTGGCGTCAATCTAGACGAGGTTGCAGAGCCCGACCTCCATACGTACCCGAACCTTGCCGCCTTTTTCTATCGCGAGCTCAAGCCGGGCGTGCGTCCTCTTGATCCAAACCCCCTCGCCATTCTCTCACCATCCGACGGACGAATATTACAATTCGGTATGATTGAGAACGGGGAAGTCGAGCAGGTCAAGGGCATGACATACAGTCTAGATGCTTTGCTGGGCCATGAAAGGCTGAGCCCTGGCCACGAGGCAGTACATCCTACGAAAGCCCCAATACACCACAGCGAGCACAGCGAGCACAGCAGTAATAAAGACCCCGATAATATGGCGGCAGACGAGAACTTTGCTAAAGTGAATGGCATAACCTACACCCTCCCAACATTACTATCAGGCGCTGGAAAGGGCCCCTCCCCCGAGGAGAAACCGCTAGACGCATCAATGCATTCCACCACCAGCTCCGAAGCCAAAGTTAAAGCCGACCTCGCCAAAGGCGAAACTGCCTGGTACATGCCCACACCCACATCAAACAGAGCACTATTCTACGTAGTCCTCTATCTAGCCCCAGGCGACTATCACCGCTTTCACTCCCCAGTATCTTGGATTGTCGAGAGCCGACGCCATTTCGCCGGGGAGCTCTTCTCCGTTTCCCCCTACCTGCAACGAACCCTACCAGGCCTATTTACGCTGAACGAACGAATCGTCCTCCTCGGCCGATGGCGCTGGGGATTCTTCAGTATGACGCCTGTCGGCGCCACGAACGTCGGATCCATCAAGATCAACTTCGATTCCGAGCTGCGCACTAATAGTCTGACGACCGATACAGCCGCTGACCGCGCTGCGGCAGCTGCAGCGAAGCTCGGTGAGACCTACTCGGGTTTTTCGGAAGCCACTTATCGACACGCGAGCAAGACCCTGGCGGGCCATGCGTTGCAGCGCGGCGAGGAGATGGGCGGGTTCCAGCTGGGGAGCTCGATTGTGTTGGTTTTCGAGGCGCCGTTGGGCAAGCGGCCTAGTTTTGACTTGGGGTGGATGGGAGAGCACCGTGAGGGCGGTTGGAAGTGGAAGATTGAAAAAGGGCAGTATGTAAAGTATGGACAGGCGCTTGGCGAGGTGGATGATGAATAAATAAAATCAACGACAAAATATCATTATAGATTGGATGGGTACTTATGTACTTGTGTTGGGCTCTTTTTGTACTTCTTTTTTTGTATTACTACATATTTCTGCTCATCTTTTTCACCTTCGGTACATTATTACGCATTTGGATAGGAAATTGTGCATGGGGTTGGTTCACTTATGCATGGTGATCATCCTCTTTAATAATATTTCTTTTTATTTTCTGATGCGTCTATGTCCGTCGACCTACCTCTGTGCGTATTTATTAACTACCTAGGGTATATGTCTATCTATCTATGTATCCTTCCATCACACTGACATCCAGAACCACCCGCCCATAACAGGGGCGACTCATCTAACCAACTACTATCCCTATCCCACAACATCCTCTCCCGCATAGAATTCCATTCGGAAATAGCAGAAGGCGTGCCATGAACATGCACATGCATATGCACATATACATGTACGTCCCCCTCAGCCTGCGTTTTCCGATTAATTTAACCCCGAGCTTCCTTGCTTTCCCGACTCCCGGCCCCGGGCTCCCTGCTAATTTATAAATAATACATGGAACTGATAATGATATCTTGCGAACGAAAATGTTTTGATCCCTTCCTCTCCCTTCTCGGGGGTGGAGAGGTTAAACATATGCACATCGGGGGCAAACGGGGAAGTTGAAATACGAATAGTGACGATGATGATGATCTGCTTCCTTCATCTGCAAGCAGACGGGGTTTCGATGCAGTGGCACTGTGGCAGACGGGGCCATGTGCACGCATACATGCGGATGCATATACATACATACACATCTCTTCCGTGGGATGCTGATAGTAGTGGCAGACTCCATCGTAATTCGAATCGAGCCTGAGTTTGGGTGTTGGCGGGAGTCAATGTCCGCGATGATAATTCCGTTACTGCCATGTCTGTAGATAGTGGTAGATTTGGCGGGGCGGTCTGCAAACGGTAGTTCTTTTTTTTCCTCGGCTTGTTAATTGAAAAAGCTTGGCTGATATTATCCGCGGATCGCAGCCGATGGCTTTAACTATGTCTGTGGGGCAGAGAAGAATTAATATGATTGATACGGAAAAATAATAAAATTTAATAAACCCTCAACGATAGGAATTGCGGTGGGCGGGTAAAATAATAGCTAGCTAGGCACATACATATCTGCCTAACTGTCTGGGCAGAACAGCTCGTCCTGGACGATTGGAAAAAATTTAATAATTAGAGCATTTGCCAATGGCCATGGATAGCCGATGCGGAAAGCTTGCGGAAAGCTGTTTGTCCTTTTTTTTTCCGGTTCTTTCGGGGGGTTTTTTTTGGGGGGGAGGGGGGGGTTCTCTTCCATTTTCCTCTTTCTGGCAGAATTTCTTCCTTTTCTGCTTGGGCAGCAATTGAAATGATAAGAGCAGAATTGGGCGAATTGCAATTACAATTGCAAGTGGGGTCCCAATTCCCATTATTTAATATTATTCCATGCCTCATCCTCCTCTCCTCCTATTCCTTTTCCTTCTCCGTTCCTCTCCCTCTCTGCCCGGTAATTCCACCCAAGAGCTGCGAGGCGCTAACATGCATACATACAACCTCCCCTCCAGGCTCCCCCTCCCCCTCCCTGTCTTTCTCCAGACGGCGATGACATCGTCCATACCGCGTAATACATGCTAATAATAACGCTAGTCCACGGTTAATCCGTACACCCCATGAACAACTACCCCCGCCGTCCGCTTACCAACTAAAAAGAACCAACGAACCAACCAGCTGGCAACTTGAACCAGCTGCAGTGCTAGTTCGCCTAGTAAAGAAAGATGCTGTGCAACCAGCCCATGCTAGACCTGCTTGACGTCTGCTAGTAGATGCAGAGAATAGTTGCATGGGCCATGGCCCATGGGGGGTTTGAACTTGGATGGAGTGTTCCAGAATCGATTTTTTTCGATTTTTTTTTCAATTGCTTTCTGCCAAGTCTAGCCCACTTTTATCCTTGGCTCGAAGAATTTTCGTTGGATTTGTTTCGTATTTCAATTTAAGAATCCTCTTTTTTTGTTCTTTTTTTTCTTCTTCCCCGCTCCCCCGCTCCTGTGTTATCTGGATTATCTGGCCTCATGGAGAGTTCAACTAGTAGATCTTCCGTGAGTTCGCGATGGTGTAAGTTTTTTGAATTTTTCGATTTCTGAATTTTCTGTGAGCTGATGATGATGGCGGCGGCGATTTGATTCTTGATTCAACTAGTAAACTTACCCCATGCTAGGATTTCTTTTCTTTTCTTGTGCAGGGGCTGCGATCCGCACCACCTGGCACTGGTGGCGGAAAAGAGACAGCCTTGTAAGGTGGAATTCCGAGGAGAGATTGTCTACCCCTTGCACGTAACATAAACTTAGCGAACGCCGAATATATGCCCATGACGTTTGAGGGAACATGTGGAGCGAGGAGGGGCAGTGGGAAATATGTATTGAGCGGTGGGGGATTGTGCTGATGTTTATATCCATCCATTCGTTGTTGATCTTCTGGGATGGGGGTTCCAATAGCACTGGAAACTATTAGCAAGTTAGCTGTTAATAATTAATAATTAAAATATGGGACTATGCGGTGCAGTTAGTTACATGTACGCAGGTACTCCGTACAGTGTACATAATAATAATAATAATAATAATAATAATAATGATAATCATCATTATTTCAGACCGTGTTGTTTTCTTCCCCTCGAGAACGAACTGTGACGATGGATAAGTTCATTATCGGATTAACCGGAATAAAATGGTCCTAAATCGACTCTTCTCACCCCCCATGTTTCTAGCCGCCCACCGCCCACCGCCCCCAGGCAAGCAAGTAGGTAGCATGCACTAACTTATTGTATTATGTATTATTTACCCGATATCTGACGAGCAGCAATGGGGAAAATGACGACCCGTGCCAAGAGCGCGGCGAGAAGCGGCAATCAAGCTGGCGATGGTGTAACACATTTCTCAACTAGAGGGAGGAATCGGAGGAGAGTTGATATATCTCCTATCTTATTATTGCGAGCACGCAGCGAATTGCCTTTTGCGTAATGACGAAAAGAAAAGAAAAAAGGCTTCCCACCCTGCAAGATAACGGCAGATGTATTTGGAGTCGTTGTACCTGAGCCCTGGCCCGCCCGAGGCTCTCCGTACAACCTCTTGGCCTTGATTCCGAACAAGGACGGGGGCTGTTTGCAGGCGTCTGAAAAGTTACCCTCGCTGTTGTCTGGCTGTTGGCCTCCTCTTTTTGAGCTTCTTCTTAAGCTTCTTCTTTCTTCCAGCTGGTCCGTCTGTTCCGTGTGTTGCTGTCTCCTTTTCCCCCTTTTCCCCCGGTCTCCCCTCCTCCCACACACCCCCCCCCCCCCCCCCCCCCCCCCCCCCCCGGTCAGCACTGGTATTGTTTTTTTCCCACCTGGACGCTAAGACCGTGCCAAGTATTCCTCCCCAGGGATTAGGACCTCAGTGTGACCTTGGCCATACTCCAACGGCCAATAGGCGGTGGTGAGGGGCAACGCCCAGCGGAGACAGTGCCATCATAGTGGGGAGGAGAGGAGCCAGCGCCGAGCAGACCAGCAAGAAAAAAAGCAATACATGCACTGGGATGATTGGCCCAGAGGGCGGGAATCCATGAATTTTTGCGCCGTACGCCGTACGCATCAATTCTGCTACTATGCCTCAGGTTAGTATTCTAAGTTTGAATGGCCAACGCTTATCAGGTTTCTTTCTCCACGCTACCGTGGGTCGGTTGGGTGGAGGGGAGGGTTAAGGGAAAGGCAAAGGCAATTTTTAGGATTGGGAGAGAAACCCTATTATTTTGCCCACCACTTTTACCGTGGGTGTTTTACGGAGTACCTTTTTTTTTATTAGTTCGGCTGTAAAAATGATCCATGATGATACATTACGATTTACAATTTTACAGGGAGGCGAGTTTTTTTTGGATTTCCTCTGGTGGCCAAGCCGGGCCAAGAATTCCCTGCGCTTTATTAAGAACTGCCCGCTCTCAGTCTCCCACCAACAGCCAGAGACGCTACTTTTATATAACATCCGGCTACATCCCTCGGACTATTCGGTTTCTCCTCTTTTCTTCTTCTTCTTCTTCTTCTTCTTCTTCCTCTTCCTCTCCGTCTCAGTCTCCGTCTGTCACTTGCTTAGTGATTCATCTTCTTAGAGAATCGCGGGCTGACTACGGGATCCCTGGACTGGCTGCTTTATTCCCCCCTTGTAAGCTTGGGATTCAACTTTCAAGTCCTCAGTATAGCTTAGAACAGACAACTCTCCCCTCCATCTCTTGTGCCAAAAAAAAAAAAATCAAAAAAACAAAGACAAAAGGGGCAATCATCCTTATTCTCGCCTCTCTTTTTTATCCGGTCCTCTCCAAATGAGACCCGCCCGCTCTTCCGCTGTCTCCGTTCGCTCATTTTTTTCAATTGCTCCCTAACATTTGCTGGTTTTCCTTACCACCCCCCAAATAATCTATCACCACCACAACTACTACCCAATATATTACTGCAAATTGCCTATTATTACTGCAAACTATTGCATATAAACCTCTTTCTACCATCATCATGGAGAAATCCGAGAAGCTCGCTCATCCCAGCAGCGAGGCAAACTCGAGCACGGGCGAAGAGAAGAGCCTCCTCTCTCTCCCCGCCCATTGTCTGTCCCACGATGCCGTTGTTCGCGAACTAGGCACCGACCCCGAAGATGGCCTTACTGTTGAAGAAGCCAAGCGCCGTCTGGAGACCTACGGTCCCAATATGCTCGAGGGCGGCGAGGGGGTCTCCGTTGTGAAGATCCTCGTTCGCCAGGTTGCCAACGCAATGATGCTAGTTAAGCGGCCCACTTCCCTTTCCCCCTTTCTTTCCCCCTGTTTATTATATGGAACTCTGTTTGTCTGATCCAGTTGCATGTTGTCGTCTATAACAGGTCCTTATCATGGCAATGGCTGTCAGTTTTGGTATTAAGTCTTGGATTGAAGGTGGCGTCGTTGCTGCCGTTATCATCCTCAATGTCATTGTCGGTTTCTTCCAGGAATACGCTGCGGAGAAGACCATGGATTCTCTGCGTTCCTTGAGTTCTCCTACGGGTAATGTCTCGCGAGACGGAACTACCACTACCATCCCCTCTCTTGAGATCGTCCCCGGTGACATGGTTGAACTAAAGACTGGTGATACAGTCCCTGCAGATATCAGGTGAGGCTTTCCCACATATATATATTCGTACCAGACTGTAGAACTAATGAATTAATGTGAATAGACTCGTGGAAGCTGTCAACTTCGAAACTGATGAGGCTCTGCTTACCGGTGAATCGCTCCCTGTCCAGAAGGATGCGGAACAGACCTTTAAGCAGGATACCGGCCCCGGGGATCGTCTGAATATTGCATACAGCTCTTCAACTGTAACCAGAGGCCGTGCTCGTGGTGTCGTCATCTCTACCGGCATGAAGACTGAAATCGGATCCATCGCTGCCGCTCTCCGCGCCACTGACTCTAAAGTTCGTGTTGTAAAGCGTGGCCCTGAAGGCGAAACCAAGAAGCGCTGGTACGTGCAGGCATGGGCTTTGACTGGCACGGATGCCGTAGGCAGATTCCTCGGTGTCAATGTCGGAACACCCTTGCAGCGAAAACTCTCCAAGCTGGCTTTGCTCCTTTTCGGAGTTGCGGTCGTTTTCGCTATCATTGTCATGGCTGCAAACAACTTCAGCTCCAAGAACGAAGTTATCATCTACGCTGTCGCAACTGGCCTTAGTATGATTCCTGCCTGTTTGGTTGTCGTCTTAACTATTACTATGGCTGTTGGCACTAAGCGGATGGTTGAAAGACATGTCATTGTTCGTAAACTTGACTCGCTCGAAGCACTGGGCGCCGTCACCAATATCTGCTCAGACAAGACTGGAACATTGACCCAGGGCAAGATGGTGGCTAAAAAGGTGTGGATTCCATCTCGTGGTACATACTCGGTGGGAACCTCGAATGAGCCGTTCAACCCGCAAGTAGGCCATCTTGGCTTCGAAGCGGCACCTCCCGTGAAAGCAGCTGCGAACGACGAACCCGTTGAGGGCACCTCCATGGATGAACTTCTCAAAGATAATGACGAACTTGTCCATTTCCTCAACATCGCATCCATGGCTAACCTTGCTCACGTCTACAAGTCAGAGCACGGCGAATGGCATGCCCGTGGCGAACCTACCGAAATCGCCATCCAGGTCTTCGCATCTCGCTTCAACTGGAACAGGGACAGGTGGACCAAGGGTGCAGGTGCGCAATGGCACCAGAAAGCTGAATTCCCCTTCGATTCTACCATCAAGAAGATGTCCGTTATTTTCGAGAACCGCACAGATGGCCGCCAGATGGTCTACACGAAAGGTGCCGTTGAACGTGTTCTTGAGGCCTGTACCACTATTGTCTGGAACGAGGGTGAAGGACCCATCCCATTGACCGAGGAACATAGTACTGAGGTCCTTGCGAATATGGAAGTCGTTGCCGCTCAGGGACTGCGTGTTTTGGCACTCGCGGGACGGGAATACAATGACTCCCAGCTAGAGGACAGCGACTACAACCGCGACGATATTGAACAGGGCTTGACTTTCCGCGGTTTGATTGGCCTTTATGATCCTCCTCGCCCCGAAACTGCCGGTGCTATCGAGGAATGTTTCCGCGCTGGTATCTCCGTTCACATGGTCACTGGCGATCATCCTGGCACTGCACGGGCTATTGCTGCCCAAGTTGGCATCATCCCAAGCGACATGAGCAATGTAGCCAAAGATGTTGCCGATGCCATGGTTATGACGGCTGGCCAGTTCGACAAACTGTCTGACGATGAAGTTGACGCCCTGCCCACTCTCCCACTGGTCATTGCCCGATGCGCACCAAATACCAAAGTCCGTATGATTCAGGCTCTCCATCGACGCGGCCGTTTCTGCGCCATGACTGGTGATGGAGTCAACGATTCGCCATCCTTGAAGCATGCCGATGTTGGAATTGCTATGGGTGAATCTGGATCCGACGTCGCCAAGGATGCTTCCGATATCGTCTTGACCGATGACAATTTCGCCTCGATTCTCAATGCTATCGAGGAAGGTCGCCGTATCTTTGACAATATTCAGAAATTCGTCCTGCATCTGTTGGCCGAGAATATTGCGCAGGCCTGTACCTTGTTGATCGGATTGGCGTTCAAGGATGCCGATAACCAGTCCGTGTTCCCGTTAGCGCCCGTCGAGATTCTTTGGATTATCATGATTACGTCTGGAATGCCTGACATGGGTCTCGGTATGGAAATTGCCGCGCCTGATATTATGGATCGTCCACCACAAAGCGTATGTTCTCCAATTCAAGTCTCATCTACCCCCCTCCCTTTTTCTTCTTTTTTTCTTTCCCCCCTATCGGTATGTTTTCTAACAAAGTCTTGAAATACAGAAACAAGGTATCTTCACCTGGGAAATCATCATCGACATCCTCGTCTACGGCCTCTGGATGTCCGCTCTCTGCCTGGCCTCTTTCACCCTGGTAATGTACGGGTTCGGCGACGGCAACCTGGGCAGGGGCTGCAACGTCACATACACCGATCAATGCGACACCGTCTTCCGCGCCCGCGCCACCACCTTCGTCTGCCTAACGTGGTTCGCCCTCTTCCTTGCCTGGGAGATGGTCAATATGCGCCGCAGCTTCTTCCGCATGCAGCCCAAGTCCAAGAAATACTTCACACAGTGGATGCACGACGTGTGGCGCAACCAGTTCCTCTTCTGGGCCATCATGGCCGGCTTCATCACCATCTTCCCCCTGCTGTACATCCCTGTCATCAACACTGTCGTGTTCAAGCACAAGGGCATCACATGGGAGTGGGGGATCGTCTTTATCGAGGCGATCTTGTTCTTTGCTGGTGTTGAGGCGTGGAAGTTGGGGAAGCGAGTCTTCTTCCGTCGCCAGGATCGCAAGGCCAAGGCTCCGGTCTCGTCTGGAGATGCGCGGATTATCGATAGTGAGCAGTAAAGAAGAATATGGGGGTTTTTAGTTATGATGTTTGCTATGATCTTATGTTTGCTCTGTGCGTATGCTCCTTTTTTTACGAGGGCTTTTTCGCGCAGTGCAAACGGGTGCGTGGCAAGCTCAGCTGGGTCCCCATCTTCCCCTCGGGCTCAATATTCGGTGATTCCGCCGCCCACTCATTCTATCAACCTGAAACGGGGTCGAGGAATGGGTGGGCTGGGGGGTGAAATCAATCCCAGTTCTTCAGTAGAGACAACGGCTTCAATCGCCGATCATACTTGCATGCACTCCAACACTGGAGAGCGTTGCGAATTTTTTTCCGCTTGGTGAGCTTGATTTTTCTTTTTTCTAAGCTAGGTAGGTAGGGCTGAAAGAAAGAAACGATAAAAAAAGAAAGATAAAAAAAAGGGGATGTTGAAAATTACAAAAAGTTGGAGGCTAAGGTACCACGACTGGGGGGGGAATTGAATTGGTGGTGTTCTTATCATCCATGTCAATCAATCCCTCCTGTTGTATATCTCCAGCGCAACCTTCTTTTTTTAATAGTGCGTTTTAATCGCATGGGCAAAAGCATTCCTTTATTTTATTTTCTCTTTTTATAGTTATATGGCTAGATAAAACAATTACCCCAGGTTGCGTTATTTTATTACTTTACTTTCTTTCTTTCTTTCTTTGGTTATGTTCTCAAAACTTTCCTATCTATTGATTCGTTCCACGTTTGCTTGTCTGTGACTTTGCGCCGTTTTTTTTCAGACTCAGGCTCAGGGATCATGGAGTCAACCTCTTATGTGCCCCAGCCGATTTCCAGTTTTTCCGGGTGTGATATTTCGATGTTAATTCTTTCTATACCGTTTCTTCCTAGGATTCTTTTCACTTGCCTTTTGGACTAACTTGCAAGGGACACGGCCGCATAAGAGAAGATTTAAAAAACATAAAAACATAAAAACATAGAAAAAACAAAGAACAAAAAAAGAAAAAAAAGACGACGATGAACACAGGAGGAAGTATCTCAGTTTTGCTAGCATTTGATCTCTTTTTTTGACTATTGATTATGATGAGGGTGAAGAGAAGCTAGTTACCACTTCCGCTCTTTAGTTATATACCTATATACAGGTAGCTTAGCATCTAAAATTAAAATTATATGATTATACCCTATCATCCCTCCAAGTGAAAGTTATTAATATTTCCTAAATATAAATATAAATATAAATCGATATCGATATTTCTTCTCATTGCGTCATATCACGAGACATCCCGATATCGGAGGGCGGGGGGTGAGATATTTCCAAGGTTCGCGGGGGGCAGTTTTTATCGGGCCGATGCCTTTGCTATTCTTTGCCGAACTTCATTTTTCTTTTTCTCCCCCAGCAACATCCAGCTGCCTTATTACCCACGATATCATCTTCTCTTCACCTAGTTATCTCTCAAAAGTGGGCAGATTTCTGGTTGTTTTTGCTTCAATTGCTGTTTCTGTGGATCTATAGCTCCCTCACTTGGAAGAAGCTGACACGATACCCCGCGTTCGTTATGGGGAAATACAACATTGTTGTCTTTGGTGGCGACCATTGTGGCCCTGAGGTAGGTGGAATTGATCCCAAGAGCTTGTCGTGGTGTAGGGGAAATGGATGATGCAGTTGCTAATCATATGGTGTATAGGTGACTGCGGAAGCTATTAAGGTGCGGAAGTACATAATTTCATATATATTTTTACCAATAGCCTCCTGGGAGAGGTGTTCAGTTTGGGAACATGTTTCTAAAGGGGAGGACTATGAACTGTATTACCGCAGCTGCTCATATCTATATACTCCGTGATAGGTCCTTCGTGTAATTGAGAAGAAGAGAGCCGACATTGAGTTCAATTTCCAGGACCATTTGCTTGGAGGAGTCAGTATGACCATTCCCCCAGACTGTACCGTCAGCAACGAGCTAACTTGATCCTTTTTGGATTTGATATATAGGCCGCAATTGACGCGACCGGAACAGCCCTTACCGACGAGGCTCTAAATGCCGCTAAAAACGCAGACGCCGTTATCCTAGGCGCAGTAGGAGGACCTGTACGCAGCCCACAGCTCCAATATACTTTCATCGCGTGTTAGTTAAAAGACAAAATGCCTCTAACTCACTTGTAATTCAGAAATGGGGCACTGGCGCCGTCCGCCCAGAACAAGGAATCCTCCGCCTCCGCAAAGAAATGGGCACCTTCGGCAACCTACGACCCTGCAACTTCGCCGCCCCTTCCCTCGTCGACATCTCCCCCTTAAAAGCCGACGTATGCCGCAACGTCGACTTCAACATCATCCGCGAGCTGACGGGTGGTATCTACTTTGGCGAACGCCGCGAGGACAACGGCGACGGCTACGCGTTTGACACCGAGCCATACTCGCGCCCGGAAATCGAGCGCGTCGTCCGTCTCGCGGGCCACTTGGCGTTGCAACATGATCCGCCCCTGCCCGTGTGGAGTTTAGACAAGGCTAATGTGCTCGCGACGAGTAGACTGTGGCGCAAAGTTGTTACAGAGATTATGGACAAGGAGTTCCCAACGGTGAAGTATGGGCATCATCTCATCGATAGCGCGGCGATGTTGATGGTGAAGGACCCGCGGAAGCTGAATGGTATCATCGTCACGAGCAACCTGTTCGGCGATATCATCTCTGACGAAGCAAGCGTTATCCCCGGTTCGTTGGGCTTGTTGCCTAGCGCGAGTCTGAGCGGGATTCCTGACGGAAAGAGCAAGGTTAATGGTATCTATGAGCCCATTCACGGTTCCGCGCCGGACATCGCTGGCAAAGGTATCGTCAACCCCGTCGCTGCCATCCTCTCCATGGCCATGCTGTTGCAGTACTCTCTCAACCGGCCTGTGGAAGCCAAGGCCATCGAAACCGCTGTCTGTAACGTAATTGAGGCTGGTGTGCGGACGGGTGATATTGGCGGTAAAGCTACGACGAAGGAGGTGGGCGATGCGGTTGTGGCGGAGTTGGAGAAGATTTTGTAAGTAAAGGAGAGCGTTAACTTTTCTTTAGAGTAACAAGGACAGAAAGGGGACTGGGAGAAATTGGGTTTTTCTTTTCCGGGTATGGATTATCTTTTCCGAATGAAAGGGGCTATTTTCGCTCATGTAAATAAAATAGAGCATAATAAAAGCGGGACCATCTAAATATCTAATACAAGATCAGACAATGATGAACTGAAAGAAGGGGTTTTCTTCATCGTTATCAATTGGGTATATGTATGTCCCATCTGTCTCAAGGTGCGCAAATAAGGGGCTAAAAAAAGGCAAAACCACAACATTCGAGGGTATTCATAACTAAAGGATAAAATATGAACGATAAAACATATACGAAGAGGAAAAGAAAAGGAAAAACGGGGCAATCCGCTCTAAACGCGCTCAAACAAACTTCTAAAAACGCCAATTTGATGTAGTCCCCTTCCCCATTCGCCAGGCAATGCGTAGAAAACAACCAGTAAAGAAAAATAAGTATATGTGTTGACAATTCACACACAGCTCCTCCTTCCACTCTGAATCCACCACCCACCCATCTATCGAATCTCCATCTCACCCATCCAATCATCCTCATCAAACGCTGGGCCAAACATCTCCCCGTCCTCCGCAGCGGCCCCGCCCTGATCTGCAGTTAGAGACGAACCAGCTTGAGCTTTCCTCGCATCAGTCGCACCGTGGGCCCTGAGAGACTTGCGTGCATTATCGCGTCCTGGCCGGGCAAGACGGCGATCATCACGGGCAAACACTTGAAAGCCGCGGACGTGCGTGTCTTTGCCGTTTTGGTGGTTTTCGCTGATGCGGACTTGGATTACCATGGCCTTGAGGACGTTGCCAGATGATGGATCCACGTCGGTACCGTTGTCATCGTCATCGTCATCGTCATAGTCGCTATTTTCGCTGTCATTGGCATCATTGTCATCTGAGTCGTCATCGACCCTTTCACGGTCACGGGCTTCATGTTTTTGCGTAGAAGTCCCCGTCCCCGCTCCAGCTCCCACGCCTCCTATCATCCCATTTAAATTTCCACTCCTACCAGCTTTCCGCTGATAACTCTTACTCCTACGCCGCCCCGTCTTCGCATGTCGACCCCCAACACCCTGCAAATCGACATCCACCCACCCCGAAGGCGCTTCTCCTTGCCACGTCGCGAATTCCACAAGATCATTGCCCCCCATCCCGGCCAGGAATATCATTTTCGTAGGCGTATAGCTCTCATCAAGCTCGAAGTCGAGGTATACGCGGATGCGGACGATGGCGACACGTTTGAAAAAGTGTAAGGTGAGGGTGTGTGGTTGGGGGCCGTCGGATTGCCAGAATTGTGACGGAGAAGGGTGGCGGAGGGCTGCGATGCCGCAGCCCGGTTTATGAGTTGATACGGTCCAGGAGGCTAGCGATGAAATTTCGCGCAGGTTGGCGGGGATGGGGGCTGACGTGTGTTTTTCTAGGAAACAGTACAGTGGACGTTAGAACAGGCATACAACGGAAAACACACAAGGATGATGATACTCCTAGATGCTGGGGTCGTATATACCGTCATAATCATCATCTTCCTGATCCTCTATCTCTTCTTCGCCCTCCTCATCTCCCAATTCCCCGTCATCATCCTCATCCTCAATATCAACATCAATATCAATATCATCGTCAAGCCCCTCCCCACTCTCTTCTAGGTCCTCCTCTGTATCTGCGAGGTCGGGGTCACCCGCAATGGACAAATTATGCATACGAGCATGCGTATTGTTTGTGGGAAATGTTTCCGCACGTGTGTTCCGGCCTGGAACTGGAGCCTCGAAGTTGGGATGGCGGGGTGGTCGGTCATTTGATGGAGTTGAGGCGGAAGCTCCGTCCTCACTCGGGAAGGCGGAGTGGCCGCCAGTGGCCCGTCGAAGGCCGTGTCGGGGCATTGAGAATGGCAATTAGTCACGGAATCAAGTTCATCGGGATGGGAGTGATCTGTAAGCTCCGAAATAAATCCCCCGCAGTGTATAGATACAGAGTTGGAGATGTTTATTTTGCGGAGAATTGGCGCGCGTGTAAATTATGCACGACACCAGATCACGTGATATATCTTAGATACCTAGGTAGCAGCGGTTGCTGTATGGCTTTGCACTTACATGTATATGTAAAGAAGACGAAGTTTCTTGTCAAGGTAAGAGAAAGAAGATTTCAATTGTTATAAAACTCCTCAAACCACATGGGTGCCAGGTTTGTTTGCTTGCTCATGATCTGATATAAATATGCTAAATGCAAAAGTCAATTGACTGGTACAGGGAATGAAATGATGGATGGATGATGGGGTTAAAAATAGAAGAATGCAAACAAATAGTAAAAGGTCTGTG
Organism: [Emmonsia] crescens; assembly: GCA_002572855.1. Lineage (NCBI taxonomy): Eukaryota > Fungi > Ascomycota > Eurotiomycetes > Onygenales > Ajellomycetaceae > Emergomyces > [Emmonsia] crescens. The sequence goes on from PDND01000071.1 coordinate 31,384, forward strand.
TTTACAACCTGACGAGAATTACAAAATATGAACAATAGAGCAAAAAAGAGGAAAGGGAAGATAACAAGGAAGAAAACAAAGTAAGAATGATAATGATAGGGAAGATGGAAAAGTTTGAATGTAATGATAATTAGAAATAACAGTATAGGGCCAAGTTCAAGGATCAGGATACAAAAAATAATAATTAAAAGAGTAAAGGATGAACAGGAACCAAGCGAAAGAAAATAAGGAAAAAAGGAAAAAAGGAAAGAGGAAAGGAAGAAAAGAAAGATAGGATTTAAAAAAATACAAAAGAAAAGCGAATGAATAATCGAATCAATGCTTGCATCCATCCAGCAAAAGAATGAGATATTTTATGCACGGAGAAAAAGAAGTCAAGAAGACAAGCAAGAAGGCAAGGAAAAGAATAAAAGAGAGAGAGAGAATAAAAGAGAATTTAAAATAGAAAAAAAGAACCGTTTATCCCCTCATACCAGCAGCCCCAACCAACGCTACCAGCCCACCCTGTGTTTTTTTGTTTAATGAAATAGAAAACAAGACAGAAAGAGCAATAAAAAAAGAATATACAGACCGAACGGAACCGCACGCATTAAGCCCCCCTCTCTCCCGTGGATAAGGGTAAGATATAAAAAATAAATAAACAACAGGGTATTTTCATTCAAAACGAAATTGAAAACCCCGATTCGATTCGATTCGATTGATTGATGAAAGAGCATACTTAATATTATCCCATCACCGCTTCTTAGCCATAGACAACCCCTGCTGCCGCCTCCTCAACATATCCCCCTCCGCAAGCCATCTGCTAGCCTTGACCATCTGGACAATATTGATGAATTGCTTCCCCGCCATGATCGGCGCGGAAATGCCCGTGATGACCCATGGCCAGAAGCTGTCCATCTTGTTGGCGCGGGCGAGCTCGAGGGCGCCGGCGCTCCAGGGGCTGGCGAAGAGGCTGGATAGTGGGGCGAGGGCTGGGGAGCCTGGTTGTGCGGAGGCGGAGCCTAGCCCTACTCCTCCTTCCCCGCCGATGGGTTGGAGGAGGGATGGGGATAAGGTGGGTGAGGAGAAGGAGAGGAGATAGAGGCCGATGAAGAAGAGTTCGTTGAAGAGGCAGAAGATGAAGAGGACGGTCTTGTGTGTATCGAAGATCAAAGGTTAGTGATGGGTGGTGATATATGTAGTGAAGTGGGATATATATATATATATATATATAGAGAGAGAGAGTCTCACCCTGCTATTATAGTACTGGTACAGAATCCAGCTCCTGCTAGAATCGACTTTCTTGTGGCTCTGGCCCGAACCACCCATTGTCAACGTCGCATACATATGCATGTAGTGACTCGCCAGATCCAGGCTGATCAGTCCCTGGAACAGAATTGCCCATCGCGGCCATGCGGAGCTCAGAAACACTAAGAGGCAAGCTGTAGTGCATCGATCCGTCACCATATCCAGCACCGCACCAAAGGTCGTGGACTGGCTAAAGTGGCGTGCTGCAACGCCATCGAGGGCATCGAGTAGGCAGGATACGCTGTAGAGGATAGAACAAGTTCGCGGGTGTAGTGGCATGTAGTAGAGTGAGGCGATCGCAAGGAAAACGCGGAAGTAGCCTGTACCAGTATAAAATAAGACCGGAGAGGTTAGTTAGCATCGAGAGCGGAGGTAAAGGTTCCCAAAGTGAAAGAAAGAAAAAAACGAAGTAAAAACCCACCGATTATATTAGGATAGAAGAGGAATATATTCTCTCTCTGTTCCGCTGGCACGGCGGGGGAGCGGGATCGTCTCCGCTTGGATGAGGAGGAGGTATTGTTGTTATTCTTGTGCACAGAACCATTGACGGCGGTCAGGGAATCCTCCATCTCATCGTGAGGTGTAGGCGTCGCTAACCCCGCGCCTGTAGCTGCGGCCTTTTGCCTTCTCGTGCGCATACTCATGGTTGTGAAAAGCCTGAGATAGGTATTAAAAAGAACACGAGGTTGCGGAGGTGTCGGATGGGAGCTCCGGGGCTTGCTTGGTTATATATTTGACGGCGATGATAACTTATTAGTTGAAGAGGGCGAAGGTAAGGGTAACTGGGAACGATCAAGGTCGAGGTCGAGGAGGGGATATTGTAGTGATTGCGAGAAGAAGAGGGCGTTTTTGATGAGTGTAGTTTGTTTATGCGGGGGGGGGGGATGTTGTGAGGAAAGGGAAAAAAGGAAGGTTTTGAGCTTTTTATTTATATATGATAGGAGCTGAGAGAGACAACAGAACAGACCAACAAACAGTTTGAGATTAGCAAAGGTCAACTTCTGAGCAATTGAGAGGATGTAGAGAGTAGAGGGTAGAGAGTAGAGGGTAGAGAGTAGAGAGATATATTTAAATGAATAGAAGATCCTCAATGTTAAGTAAGGTCAAGTAAATAAATATGGGACAGGGAAATAAATAGCAGCTGGAACTCACTGTGCAATATATTCATTTAGCTATTTATTTATCCGACGTCACTCGGAGAATTAAATATTAAATATTAAATATTGAATATTGAATATTAAATAAATATTGAGATTAGAAAAAGAAAAGAAAAGAAAAGGAAAGGAAAGGAAAAAATGATAGGAGAAATGTGTCTTCACAGAGGTGATTCTGCGCCACAATGAGGATGATTATTTTGAATATTTAATCGATAAATAATAAATAAATAATATAAATAAACAGAGAAAGGAATTTTGGTTTAATTTTTATTCTCTTTTCCTTTTCCTTTTCCTTTTCCTTTTAATATTGCTGATCCTGGAGTGTTTTAACATTTGGACTAAATATTTTATGATGATGCCAAGTATTCAGGGGTATTTATGCGAATAATCAACCATTTTTCATTTGATATAATTCATAAAGTTGGAAGAATTAAAAATAAATAAATATAAAGACATCTCTCCATTTCTTCCTAGTCAAATCTGACTCTTTGTGCTGGATTTCAAAATTGAAAATTCAAATTGCTGAATTCAGTCCTTGTCATGTCTCCAAATGCTACCTACACCAGTCATTCATAGTACTGTACATGTACCTGTGTACATACATACATACATACATGAACATGCTAGAGAATAGAATGAGGAAGCCAGGGGTAAAGATGCAGCTCTGGAAGTAATATTATATATAATTCACGAAATGGTCTATCTTGTCATATTATTAATTACTAAATTACTTTTTATCATGGTTGGTATCTGTATCAAACATATTTGTATGTTATGCCAAAAGAAAATGATCCGCTAAATGAAACCCAAGATGCATCCACAGCATAAACGACATATATAGAACGTAGAACACATTAAGCCCGTCCCCTCCCTTCAATATCCCTAATACTACCTACTACCTCCCTTGATCCAAATCCGAATCCAAATCGCCTTATCTCCTCCTCTGCCTCGGATCCGTCGCCTCCTTCCTCCTCCACAGCCTCTCCTCCTTCGTCCCCATGCTCCCCAACCCCCCCTCAAGCCTTCTCTCCCACCCACCTAGCCTAATAACAAGACACGTCGCATTATCCCCATCAGCGCCCACCTCCGTCGCAAACCCCACAACATCCCTCGCCCCCTCATCCGGCGTCCGCGCCTCCTTCACAATATCCACCACCTCCTGATCAGACATCGCCCCGCTCACCCCGTCAGTCATCAGCACCAGGAACGAATACTCCGCCGGTCCCATCTCCACGCGCCGTAACTCCGGCTCAGCGGAGACCCCGATGCGCTTGGATTGCATGTCGCCAAAGGCGCGCGTGTTTGCGAGCCCGCTCATGCGCTCTTCGCCGAAGGAGTCTGTGACGAACGTCGCGGCGTAGCGGCGTAGGCGGTTTCCCTCGATCGGAGAGGATGGGTGGTGGTCTGTCGTGAGCGGGATGGCGAGGCCTGTCGCGGTGGAGCAGAGGAGGATTCGGGTGTCTCCGACGTGGGAAACGACGAGGGAGGAAGGGGTGGACGGGTGCCAGAATGGGGTTGGGCTCGGGGTGGAGATCATGGCGATGCTGGCTGTGCTGCCGCCTTTGAAACGATGCGGTCCACCGATAACGGGATGCCGGGATCGGCTGGGGTTGTGCAGGATGTCGGATTCGTTTAGCGGCTTTTCGGCCTGGACGAGGTCATCGTCTTGTTTGGCGGCTTGGGCGGAGACGAAGTCGAAGTCCGCTTTTAAAAAGGAGTATTCGAGTAGTTCTTCGATTGTGGCGCCATGCGGGTTTGTTGTTGTCGTCTGGGGAGATCTGTCTCCTGATGACTGGTGTTTGCCAGAGTAGGAGAAGTGCGGCGGGCGGAATCGTCGATAGTAGCCCCCTACTAGATTCCTCCAGCTAGCTACCAATTCCTTCTCCAGTTCTCCGATCTTCTGCCTATTGGCCCGCTGGATAATCGGCAAGTCACCATGTAGCTGTAATGACTCTCTCCCCTTGCTGCCATGTGTCCAGTCGCCACCACTCTCCGTTTCCCCCTTCCTCTCTGCACCAGGGTTATCAACCTTCTCCACAGTCTCAACAATATCCCTCTTCAAACTCGACTGCATCTCAAACGCCACAGCCGCATCCTGCACATACTCATGCAAATAATCCCTCAGAAACTCACTACACTCAATTCCACCATGCCCATCAAAGACCCCAAAATAAAACACCTGCGGGTCCCCACTCGCACTCTCTGCCGCCCTATTCTGGTCCACCAGCTCCCCACCAGTTGTTGTTGCTGGCCCTCTCGCGGCCACCGCCGCAGCCGCAGACCGCGCCCCAATCGTTAATGACAGCGGTGCCCGCCGCGCAAAGGCTGGTATATCAATCACGCCAGCCTGATATGTATCTTCGTTTGTAGGGCGCGTCCCGCGTGCCACGCTGACGCCGAAATGGTGCTTTGCGCTGCGCAGCGGGATACGGACGACAGTTGTTTCGCGCGAGATGCCGATGGGTGGCTGCACGGTGGCTGGGGAGGGGCCTCGTGCTGCGTTGGCGGTGTGGGGTGAGGAGGCTGAACGGGGCAGTTTGTGGTGAGGGCCTGGGGAGGCGCGGGAGTCCGGGTGAAGCGAGGAGGAGGGGAGGTGGGTGACGAAGTAGTCATGAAAGTGGCGGCGGAAGCGGTGGTAGGCTCTGTCATGTTGCTGTCGTCGTTGGCTGTATTGGGGGTATTGTTGCTGCTGCTGGTAGAGTTGGAGTTGGTGTTGGGCCTGAGGTTGAGGTTGGTGGTGGTGCTCAGCATTCGTGCTATGGTGACAACGTAGGAAAGTCGCGATGAAGCCTGAATTTGAGCGCAACGTTGGTTAGCAAGGGGATTTGTGTGTAGATCAGCCTTGTCTTTTCTCCCTCGTATATTTTCACGAGTGGCAGGGGAAAATAGTTTTAGTATTTTAAACGTACTGTAGCTGTCAGCCAGCGTCCAGGCGCGAACCGTCGCACGCTTTACTGCACCGGAGTTCATTGGAGCAACGACATCGACGGCGAGGAGAGGATATGGGTGCTGAGATAGAGAGGATGAGAGGAAATGCGGCGGTAAAAGTAAAAGTAAAAGTAAATAAAAAATAACTAATAACTAATATTTAGTATTTAGTTGGTGTCGGTTAGTTGGCTGATGTTTAGTTTTGCTTGGAAGTGGGCGACGGAAGTAAATAAATAAATAATAAGAAAATGCAACTTATTTTTAATTTTTATTGCCGGCACTCTAGAAAAAGGGGTATTTATTTATTTATTTATTTATATTATTTACGATGTATATGACACTTTATATAGACTCAGCCTTGAATAAATCCAATACGTAGAAAAATACAAAATAAAACATTTCCTCCCAACAAAACAAGAATAATGCCACAGTGTCACTCCAGGGCATGTTTGAGTGGGGAGATACCTGGATGTGGCTGTTAGAACAGGGGCATCATCTCCACTCTCAGGCAGAAGAAACAGTTTAGGGCGGTGCAGGGAACAAGGATAGGAAAATAGAGGAAAAATTAGTTAAATTGATCACTTATCGGGCATTAAATCATCCTTGCTGCCGTACGGAGTATTTTGTATGTGTTTGTTTTCAATTCTATAACCCCTTAGAATCTACAAGAGTATGACATACTTGGGAGCATTTGACAACAGGAAGAAGATCGAGAATGAGTGACTTTAACGGACCATTCGATTTCAATTGCAGCGTACATACATCTTCATGAGCCAGATTCGAGGTAGAAACCCCATGCCATAATTATTACAGAGAAAAAACATTCAACAAAGCAGGGGAAATCTTGAAGGCATTGGTTGGAGAAACCTCCAAATCACATACGAGGGGCCATTACATTAGACTGGGACTAGAAAAGGCAGGTTCCGAGAGATGAGAATCAAAGAAACATAACACAGCCAGAACACAAAAGCAAAGGGGTAGAGTGGACCTGAAATATTGGTACTCAATATCGAATATCCAGAGGGATAGGTGTACCCAGGTGATAATGGAGTGATGTCATCCTGGCACATGGGCTTAGATTTCAGAAAGAAAAAAAAAGAAAGACAAAGAAAAGAAAAAGAAGATAGGACAACGATGCACAATCCGTCCTGCACACCAGCCGTAGAAAGAAATTCCACAGCACCAGAATATCCCATTAAACTCGACCAATTACTCCTCGACATATTGAACTACAACATAGGTAGTCCAAGCTGACTCCAGGATCCAAGCCAAAGCTGGCGTCGCCAGATCCAACATCACATCTATTCACCCAAAACTCTCCATAGAACACAAGACCTCTCCATATGGCTGAACAACTTGAAACATTGAAGCTCAGACCTTGCTTGTAGCAGCAGCAGCAGCAGCAGCACTACTTCTTCATCGCCACTGGCGAAAGCACAACATGCCCCATATTAACAATTTGCATCGGCTCATTCGCCGGTACAGAATTATTCCGAAACCAAATCGTCGGCGTAACACTCAGTTTAACACGATGGCAATTCCTCATCAGCGTCTGCGAGTCGCCGCCGCGCACTAGTGCTGTATCACGATTGAACATCGAATGCGCATCAAAGAGGTCCCCGACCTCCGCGAAGTGGAGCTGGAACTCGTACGGGCCAGAGAACATGGTTAGTGCGAGGGCGTGCGCTTCTTCGATTATCGCGACGAAGTCGGCCCAGATGTTTGGGTGGTTGCGTTGCGTGAGGTGTGAGATTAGACGGAAGAGAGCCGTTGCGTGCTCGTTTTTGCGCTTGTTGTAGAAGTTTGCGAAGAGGGGTTTGTTGCGAATGCGGTTTACTTGGCGGCGCATGGCTTCGTAAAGGAGGGCGCGGACGGTCGTGGGGGCGTCTGCAAGTATAATTGAAAATATTGGTAAAGGAAGGGCGAGAGTATATTAGTAGAGACAACAGGTGGGGGAGGTTGCAGACATACCAGGATACAAGAGCGTCATCATTTGTCCGATCTCAGAGTCTGCAGTGGAATCGAAGCCGCCAACGACACATATGCGAAGTACCTTGCTGATTAAGTAGGAGTTTATCGCTTTGATTAAGAGCACGAAGCGCGTCGTTGGGTCGGCGAGAAGGGCAGATACTGAGTCTGGATGGGAAGCCAGCATCAGGTGTACCATGGCGTCAGAATCAATCAGGTTGTCCGTATATCCGCTTGACGAGTTGATGTACAGCTGTCCGAATGCTTCAGCTTTCTGGAATAGGGAATGGAACTTGTACCCAAAGTCCATCGCGCTGAAGTTGGTCTCCTCCATGATCATCATGCCTGGCGGCGGATTCATGGGCAAGGAGGATAGGGGGACAACCTTCTCCTCCTCCGCAGCCTTGGGCCCAATAGGGGGTACAAACGCATTCAAACGGTCGATTGCAGACATGGTACTAGTTCTAGCAGTAGAACCAGCACCACCACCACCAGTGGCAGTAGTAGCTTGATTTCTAGCAGAGCCAGAGTCAGCCGCATCTCCAATACCAAATCTGGGAGGCGGGTTATTGAAGACATGCTGATACCGCGAGACACGAGTTGCCTCCTGGCCGTTGGTCAAATGGTGCTGCGGAGTGGTGAAAGTAAAAGACAAGGCGCGATGCTTGGACTTGGAGGCAGAAGAAATCGTCTTGCTCTGGGTGCTAATTGTTGCCTTCTGCTTGTTGACGATGTTTTCTAGCTCTGAGATTCGGTTCTCCATCTTGCGGATCACGTCGCGGTCACGCTGGGCTGCGGCGCGGGCTTCCTCTAGTTTACCTCTAGTATGTTGTAAATCCATTTCAGTGGCGTTGAGCATCCCCTGGAGCCGGTCGATATGATACCGCAGGGAATCGTAGGTCTCTGCCTGGTATGCGCCAGGGCCGTGGGGCGCCGTGTAAGGGGGTTGTGGGCCCATTATCTGTTCTGGTTGGAGAACTTGGAAGCTTGTAAGTTGACTAATGGCTATAGAATTGGCGCCCGGCGTGTACGGGATAGATTGTCTAAAGAAACGGAAATCAGTGTGGCAAAGGACATAAAAAGAAAGACAGATGCTTGATTCAGAACACACATCCAGAGACAGAACTCACTCTATATTGTGAAAAAGAATATCTATATAGACAGTTCTGTGACTTGAATAATTGAACAAGTCAAAAAAATGTGACTAGAAATACAGCGGAATGAACAATGTCTGATCAGGATAAAATATGTTATCAAAGAAAAGATAAGATGAGAAACTGTGAATAAAAAAAAGAAAAGAAAACAGCATTCACAGAAGAATGACAGATATGTGTTGTTTGTTATGAGAAAAAAAGATCAATTGAGAAAATATTATCAGCTGTTCATCAACCGCATCAAGTGATTGTATATCATGTTATCTTACATATCTGGTATGGAAAGCAGAATCCATGTACGGTACATGTACATGTACATTGTGGATTTGACAAAAGAAGGAAATTCAGAGAAGCAAGAAGAAACTTTATTGATCTTCTATCAGTCTACTGCTTAGAAAAAGCAATCAGAGAGGTGGGTGTCCAAGTGATATGGAATAGCGTAGTTATAGCATATGCTATGATTAATATAAAGCTAGAATGTCATATCTCCTGTTAATGATGGTGCACGAATAAAGCCATTTGATTTGGAATGTCTCCAGGGGCAACAGAAAGACCAGATAGGATAGAGAAAGGTAGATATGTAGTAGTATGTCAAAAATGCAATATGATAAATTATTACAACGACCTAGATCGAAAAACGATACTCTAGCTACTGTACTCTGCAAGAGAAAATATTTTAAATCAATGCCACAATGAAAATGCAAATTTGTACTCGCAAAAAGACTCAACACATACCACTGGTGTAGCCATGTCCTTGCCCTGCATTGGAAAGCATCGTCACTGGATGCATGAAAGTAAGGGATTTCACGCTCGTTCGGGGGGAATAGTTTTTTGGAAAATGCAACACAAGGTTGACGGCACTAGACAAAAGTGTCAAAGGCTGTCTCTTAAAATATACCTACCCTTGTTTGTTTTTTAAAATTTTCTTTTTTTTTTGAAGTTGACCTAGTATCCGTAAGTGACTAAACTCAGATCGCTTTGGTGCGGGAAAAGAGGCTGCTGTAAACCGCATCAACCACGGGCTGCGCGCTGATTTGTCTCCCTCCAAAAAATCGACCGTTCAAGCCCTTGATGGCATTCTCGCCTCCTTGGACACGGTCGAACTTGAGATATATATCTCCTTGGGTATTCGGATCTAGTGCAATGTGAACAACATGGCCATATTTATCCTCACACTCAGCGCGGACGTCATCTTCCAACTCTTTAATCCAAGCTTCACCCTCTTCCCTAATCGAACAATTAGTATAGAGCTCAACAGTTCATGTATTGGGACGGGACTGGGAACATACTCAGCAGGGTCAAACATATTTCGGAGTAGAACACATCTGCTTGCCATGTTCACGCTCACGGGCAACGGCTTAGCGTTTACTTGCGGTTTGGGGACTTTGCGTTTTTCGTCTGGCGTCGGCTCGACAGCAGGTTCATCTGTTCTCGCAAGTTTCCTCATCAATGCGTCTCTGCTATAATTGTTGAAGTTCACACCGGCAACATCCGTGTCATCAAGGGCACTGGCACCGCCCGCCGCCTTGTCATTGTCTCTGCCTCCAGCTCGATCAAAGTTACCGGAACCACCGGCTTGAGCTCCACGACCGCCATGGCCAGAGAAAAGTGAACCCTGGAAGTTATGATGGGCACCCTGTCCCTGGAATCGCTGCAATAAATTGGCGGTCGATTCAGGGGTAAACTTATCATTACCAAGCCCAACCCGAATTGGGCGACCAGCAAGATCGAATCCATTCATTTTTTCCAAAGCTTCTCGAGCTTGGTTTGGGTCGCGGAACCTAAGCAGGTTTGTTAGCAAAGTTTTATATAAGAGGTTCGAAAAATTGGGAATGTCTGATACGTACTGGACGAAACCATAGCCCCTGCTGCGGCCCCCTTCTTCCTTTTGTAGCTGGACAAAATCAAGTTCGCCGAATGGCTCGAAGACTTTCTGTAAATCGCTTTCCGTGATGCTGAAATGGATGTTACCAACGTACAGCCTGTGGAACGGAATCGAATTTTGGTTTCCGCTAACGTTGGCCTCAGGATTGCGGGCCTGTCTGTTTTTCTCGGCTTCGGTTAGTTGAGCAATAATAGGAATCCCTAGAAGCTTTTGGCCAGTAAGCTGAATGGCAAGTGGGACCGATTCTTCATCCTTGAATTCGACATAACCGACGCTGTATATAGTATTAGCAGGTGTTATTTGACAAGGAGGTGGTGTTGCAGGTAACTCACCCTTTTGATCTCCCGCTTACACGATCCTTCACGATTTGAGCTTCTTTGACTGGGCCGACCTTCTCGAAGAAAGCAATCAGCTCTTTCGTTCTTAAGCGGGCCGCAAGTTGCTGCACAAAAACGGTTCGTCTGTCGCGTTCATCCTCAGTAAGCTGGGGTTCAGGAGTCCTGCTACGACGCCTGCCGGAGCTGGGGCTTCGTCTGCGCCCATCCCTATCGCGCCTACTAGGGCGTTTATCATCGTCACGCTCTTCACGACGGGGCCGGCCGGTGGGTCTATAGTATCTGTCGTCGTATGGAGACCTAGAGCGGGAACGCGTTGTTCGGCCAGGCCCGCGATAATAGTCTCCAGCAGACGATCGATATGGGTCATCGCGGTCACGACGGGAGCGGCGTTTCTCGCTATCACGGCTCTTGCTTCTCTTTCTGCTTCTATGGCTCCCGTTAGCACTTGCGCGATCGCTCTTTGGGCTTTTCATTTCCTCGTCTCCATCGGCATCTTTTTCATGGCGTCGTTCCCGGCTTCGATCTCGTCGCTTGCGCTCTCTATCGCGACGTTCACTTCGAGAGCCGTTCGAATCATCGTGGCTTTTGTCGGGGGTCTCTTCAGCTGGCGGAGGGGGTGCGGTGGGAGCGGCTGTGGACTCAAGGAGAGCCTCGACATCGATACCTGACATGGCGAGGATACGTTGAATACGGCCCTCGGATTGAAAGGGAAGGGGAGATGGAGGAAGAATTGGTCACTTTGCTTTCGTTAGAGAGGAAAACGAAGAGGGTTAGGCGAGCGAACCCTTCTTGAACTGAAGCGCTGCCAAAGGCAAGCCCTGACGGTCCTCCTATAACAAAATTCGATAGGATTTAGAATGACGTAGTGGTATGAGCTGACCTCACGGTTGGTTCTGACTAGGATGCAGTGTTTGTGTCGATGTTATCGTTGACAAGCAAAACTTGTCTTGTCCAGATTGAATGAAGTTGACCTCAAGTTGAAGATGAATATAGAAGTCATGTGACATGGCTCGCCACAAAAAATGACATTATGTAATCCCGGTAATATCCATGGATTCATCGCCCCCTGAGCCGGGTTATAGTTGAAAAACAGAAAAATCATACCTCGGGAATCTGTAACCATGTCAACTCCATATCAACCCCATCTAAAAAACATACACACTAATAACAATACTTATATTAATCGTATTTGAAAAATCAAAAGATATTCTTTATAAATCATGCAGTGAGTATGTATTTTAGATGGAGATTTCACTCTAATCATGATCGGGTTTTAACCGCGTTCAGTCAGCTACATACGAGCCCCCCTGAACCCCTTTTCATGTTTTGATATATGGGCAAGACAAGAACGAATAATTCCGGTAGGATTTGATTGTCATTCTTGTCTAACTACTAACTCAATTCTTATCCCGCATCATTCATAGCATTCATATCGACCCATCCATCATCATCATCTCCCGTCATCAGATACATCCTAAATATCCATCCACGCCAACTCCTTCCAATTTCGCCTCAATTAAATGCACTCTCTCGTGTAAGCAAACCTCCCTTCAAAATTGCGCCCATATGCGACCGAGAAATATCTTGTCCCTTCCTCCTCAAAGACATCAATGCTGTCAAAAACTGAATTGGACTTTTCGAGAACTTGCACTGACGAATCATGGCCGGGTCAAAGTTGCGTCTGTCCGCTGGATTAACGAAACCATCCCTGGAAACACGAACACCATCACTTGGTGGGTGATGTGCCAATCCTAAAAACCTGCAAAGAAACAAATATTCCTCGTAGTTTTCCACGTACAGCTGCCCCGCAAACAGGTTCAACTGTAGAGTAAGAAGATCGCGAGGCCGGGGTTGACAGGGTGGAAGAGCTCCCAGAGAAAGGTCATCTATCGGAGCAGTTGAGATCCCGATCCGTGGAGAATAGACGTGAAGAGTAGTGCTAGCATTTTGTCGGACAAGGGCCATTGCCTCGTTTGCCTCGAACGGACTCAAAATTACGAGCTTGAGAACACCCTCTTTGGTAGAGGTTGAAATCCAATTGACCGGGGGTATAAACAAGTCAAGCGGGTGGTGTCCCTCAGTTATTACTGTCCGAGCGAAGTTTCGAGTAACCAACAGGTCCTGCGTCCATGAGTCCGGCTGAAGGGCCTTCACTAATGAGGTAGCCTTAAAAATCTTAAATGCAGGAATGAAGGCGGGAGACGAGTGGTCGAGGAAACCAGAGCATAAGAATGTTTCCACATCAGGATGCATACGTTGCGGCACTGCTTTTAAGGCGGATGGCTGTTCAACTTGTTGTTCTCGCTCTAATTCAATCTGTAACTCGCGTTCCTGTTCTTCTTGAAGTAGGGCACCATCAAAGGAGTTCGTGTCAAAGTATTTGCATTTGACGCGAATGGCATTGATTTCTTCCATGCGATCAGCGAGGGTTTCGTCCTCTGCACCGCGAAATATGACCTGCTCATCTGAACATGATTTATTAAAGCCATATCGTTCCTCTATGCTTCGGGCCTCTTTCTCAAGAATCGACTTGGCAATTTCCACTGGAAATTCCGAAGAGCTGACTTCCGAAGCCTTGGACCATGCGAGGGAATGGCGCTGGAACCGAAGACCTTGTGTTCCCCATAATGGAACACATTTCCTAGTGTGGGCCCATGTTTCAGAGATACTATATTTTAAAAGATCAGATATTTCAATAGCGTCATTGAAGGTTTTGCCATTGCATTGGAGTATTTTACGTCTAATGTCTGCTGGAGCATAGAATGCCAAAGATTGGCCGTTCCCTAGCTTGCGCATGCGCATACATGCTGGTTATAGTGTCAGAAAATCAAATGAAACTTTAGATATATGAGCACAACTCACCTTGAAGAAGTCGGTCTTTCGTAATATTGGGCCCCAAGGTGACAGCAGCACGGTAGTTCGTTGGTAGCGCTAGATCTGTGCCACGGGTATGAGCCTCATCAAGGTATACAATACATTTGTCTAACTGCATCGCATATGGTGATGAATTGAGTGCCTCCTTGTGCCCATCACGAGTTAGAACAACCAGCTCGTCATCATCAAAATAAACAACTGCTTCCGCATGAGTTGCAGAACCTTTTGCCAGCCATTGCTGAGCTAACTGCTCATTTTCCAGCTCTAAAACCTGAGCCCCAACGTCTAGTATAACTTGAATAGGGGGTGTTGCAGAGGCAACTAGCCTTAACAAGATATCAGCATCGAATTCCCCGCCGTCAGATGTATCGCCTGGGTAAAATGTATTCTCGGGCCTGAGAACGCAGAGAAGCTGCTTGGCATTTGTATGTAGCTGCTTTTTCAAGCTGCACTGATGGACTGATAGCGGCAAGATATACCGGCTATCATTTGTGCCGCTGAAACCTGTTGTCGGATGGGTTTTATGTCTCCCTATATCCCAGCCGGAACATGATATCTTATGCGGGAACTCCTTCATCTCCTTCGGGAAAACGAGATGGCATAAATAGTAATTCACTGCTCCCCTGGAGAAACGTAAATGGGGGAAAAGCTGTTCCTTGCATTGATCTAAGTTCTGGAGATTGACACTGGTGATTTTATGGAACGTTGATAACAGTTTCGGGGCGTCACGCACCCAAAGTTCATACTCTTCTTGGGCATGATCTCCCTGGAGCAGCTGCTTAAACGCGATAGTAAGTTGTTTGTTTGATAACCCGCCGTAATAATAGCTTAAAGCTGTTAGGACGATTGATACATCTGGATGGCTAAAAGAAGCACGAGGCGCGGGCGTATCCTTTGCACGGTATGGAACCGCCAGCATAGTTCTTGAAAGGTCCAGTCCATAGTTTACCCGCCACCGCTTCTGCGTGACAGCGAATAACAGGATCCCTCCTCCAAGCAAACCTCTTAACAGTAGGAGGTCACGCCTGGCGGACTCCGCCTGGGAAACCGAGCTTTCTAATAATTCCGGGGCATCAACGGCTGACTGTCCTGTGAGGTAACTGAAGAGTAGCTCTCTCGTAGCTTTTGGGAAATGCAACACAGGTACCTCCAACAACCCACCTTCACAAATGCTGGTTGCAATCAATTCAATAAGTTTTTGGCCTGCTTCAGGGTGTAGCACTCTTATGCGAAATTGAGTAGACCTAGGGAAAATCGGATGTACTTCCAACCCGAGAGGGAAAAGATCCAGGATATCCTTGGAAAACTTGTTCATAAGTTCTAAAACGGCTTGAATGATAGTCCATCGGTGGGGACTAAACTCCACCGTTCGAGGTGTACCCATCGTATACACCAACTCAAAATTTACACTCAGGATTTCATCGCTCTCATCTAAGATATCCCGTGACGTGTCATTGAGCCAACGTTGGATACCGACGATTTCATTCCCAGCTTCAAAATCGCCCGTGAGTAGCCTATCTAGCCCTAGCAGCTCGAACGACAGTATATGCTCTGGTTGGAGAAGCAGAATTCCGCCGCTCTCACAACACTCCTTGTATAGGTTCAAAATCGTCCGAGCTAGTCCCTTATCGGGATGTAACGAACGAGATATGGGTACCTGATAGATACGGCGACCGACCAATCCACCAAGTTTCTTGACCATAGTACTAAACATTTGCTTAGCGAGTGGCCGTAAAACCACAACGCGGACTAGTTTATTTCTGTCGGCAAGTGCAGCCGCAACTATGGGGACAATGACGGATGATTTACCTTCTCCCATGTTAAGCTGCATAATCGAATTTTGCTTAGCAGATGGGGATATCATTTCTAAAGCAATTTCGGCTTGGACCGGCCGGATTAACATATCATTTTCGATCTCAAAGAGGAGCCAATCGGGGTAATCTGACGGCTTCCAACCCCGGCAGCCGGTGTTCAGGAGCTCGGGAAGCATATCGAGGCCCATTTTAATGCGTTTTAGGATACGTTCCGCATGTTGTAGGGAGGATAGTGCAAGCCCGTATCGGATAAGCGTTTGCTTCCAAGTATTAGTCAATTGAGCAACGTTGGCAAGAGATAAATGTTCAAGAACCATAGTTGGCGACAATCGAGGGCTAAACCCTGCTTCGGTTGCGAGTTTCATTGGAGGACTACTTTTGTATTTGAGTCGATCGCAAATTTTTTTAAAGGATACTTCAGCGAGATTTTGGCAACTGTCTATGTATCGCTGAATGGCATCTTCCACGTCATCCGTCGGGTGTAAGCTGATAGAGTGACTATCTTCACATGCAGTCAAAGCCTTGAGACTGGTCAACAAGTGCTCTAGATATTCCGTTTCGTAGACCGTAGAAGAACCAAGGTCCCTTAGAACATCGTTCAATTGGCGATCATCCACCATACCTATCGCTTCTCCTCGAATCCAGGAGGCAAATGGATGATGTTCGACCTCGCCAATTCTCGGCGCCGGCGTTGAAAATGCGTGCTCAAGGCTCAAATATGCTGCTTTGCGTTGGTAATCATCTTCGGGATATCGATATGGAAATACCGGAGGGACATATGAACTGGGAGTCAAGGAGTTCAAGACCACCTGTGTTTGATCTATAAATTGTTTCAATTCGAAATTCTTATACCAAGATTCAAAATGTGGCTGAACCGCCCGTAGCGCATTATCTACGTGGATGAATTCGTGGCATTCCGGGTCCACCGGTGTTGAGACGCATATTGCAGGCCATTGAGTAGTAAGGCCCTCTGCGAATTTAACTGCTCGCTCGTTTTTTGACTTTGTATACTCTTCTACGAGACGCTGTCTCGTGGCATACAGGGACTCATTTGGTAGTGCCGCATATTTGCTTTCTGGAGACTGTTCAAAATCAAAAGAAAAATCATTGGCAATTGATGTTAGCATTTCCGACTGAGGAATATATCCCGCAGTAAGTTCATAGGATTGATGCGCTGGTGGGTGTATAAGACGAAGTTTGGGGACAGTAGCGAAGGCCAATAAGGTTTGCGCCAAGTCATGTTTAGCATCATGGAGGAACGACAGTGTGGATAGAAAGAACATAATCCTGTATTTGTCCTCTTCGGGATTGCTTTTGGAGAATCGATCTACTATTTGCAAGAACATTTCTGGCAGGAATGTGTCTCGATCTTCCAGTAGTTTTAGGTCATAGTTTAAGGGAGAAGTGGTGCTTTGTGGCACTGGTAAACCATGAATAGCCGTATCCCAGGAATTTAGCAGGGCAAAGAGGTCTTGATGGGTTGCAAGACTTATAGACCATGCGTCAACTAGTTCTGCAGTGCGATGGGCCTGAGCAAGGCGTTTGCCGTCGAGGGTATGGTCGCGGGCATCGTAGACAGAGTCCGTCTGGGTCGTAAATGCCTCAGCACCAAATCCATCGACACAGTAAGTTGAGGCACGAATGGCGTCTCTGCCCAGCAAATGTTGGTCTGTTCACTCAAAAAAATTAGCCATAGATGAGGGAGTCCCCCCATCCTGGAACAAAGAAAATGACTCGTGCAATCCCACTAAAGATTGTGCAAGAGTCATGAATGCGTTGTGTTGGGATAAAGGAGAAATAGCATTATTCCATTTCACTTCTTGCATTACTTTCAGATGACGGGGATAGTATTGGCGGCGCGGGGTCAATTGAGCAATACGAGTCAATATGTCAATATCCTGCGCTTCCAAGGGCATGAGTGAACACGTGGATGCCGCCCGCAGGATCCTGATAGCTTCTTCAGTTCCGGTGGTGCGAGTTAAATTATCCACAAGGGCATTCGCTGTTACAGCGTGCAGATAGCACCTAAACAGTTTACTCCGGAGACTCCCGTTGTCGACGAGCCGGCCAAGTTGAGGATCAATCATGTAGGAGTAGTAAGGAACGGTGGACGAGTCGCAAGCTTTGATGCTTACGCACACATGGTTATCCTTTCTGCTCCAGGAAACATCGCCATGTGGTATAATAACGTTGCGAGAGGAGTCGTGTTTACCGCGCAGTACAAGTTTGTTGGCCAGGCCTGTGAGACTGCCGAATGACTGTTCGTCATCCACAACCATTCCACAAAATTGTTTTGACTCGAGAAGCCTTGAACCCCGTGTCATAAAAAAGTCGAGCTTTAGGCGTGGTAAGGAAGCCTTCAACTCTTCACTTTGCGGGTTAAACATGATGTGCATATTCTCCAGCGATTCTAACGGACTCAGGATCGATGCCACTGCTATTCCAGTATCGCTATTCATTTCGATTAATCTCCACTGACCGCTAGCCAAGACGTGATCGTATTTGGCACTTTGAATTACCCAATTTTGGGGATTGGATTTCCACAAGTTGTCCATTGGGCGGAATTCGATAGAATTAGTCCCCAAATCGAGCCACAGCGAGTGCTGTGTCACGAAAGTCTTCGGAAAGTCACCATTCACAACGTCGCTTCGAAGAATTTCATAAACGCCCATCTCATTCTTGGCCCGTATAATGAGATTATTTTCATCCATTCCGAAATGGATCTATCCAACTGTATTTAGTGCCAGAACCATGTATATAGAACGGGAACGAAGAACGGATCCTACCTGATAACCAAATATCTTATCTGGGGTTGCAAACTTCATGCCCGGCATAGGGGAAGGAATAACTTCAAATTTTTTCTAGTTATCAAAGCGTCATTTTTAAGTCTTATTCAGCCCTCCTTAAGTATCAGATGTAGTGACTTACTCCTGGAAAAATCCGATGATAAAGATCATGTTCTTCGTATACTCGAGGTAGTCTAGATAATGGAGAGCCATTTATTTGTAGTTCCCCGTTCAAAACATTGTAAAGAATAGTCACCGAGGAATAGTTCGCATCACTAGGGGTCATTGAAACCAACCATGGCTTGTCTACATTCGCTAACTTGAATGGACTGCCCCGTCTATAGCCTGGCCACCACTTACTAATTGTCAGATGCAAACCATCTTGACAGTTCATAATTTTCGCAGTCAAATTTTCTTCAATGCGGTGGCAAAGTCTCCAGTACAGCCGCACAAGAAACCTGGTGGACTGGGGTAATGATTTGATCGATGGACACCGGTCGTGAATATAGATGCAACACTTTGTAATCGAGGCGATATCGCAATTGCTTTGTAGCAGACTTTCGAAATATTCGTCGTTGACATCAAATGTTACGTGGCACGTTAGAGCCACCTCCAAGGCTATAACATTTAAATCTTTCGCCTCACTTTCTGGGAGGTGCTGCAGTTTGAGTCTTATCTCGTCCATCCAGCTTTCTGCCATATCTCTTGCTCGCCTGAGAAGTTGGAGACAGCCTTCCTGGACTACTTCAAATGGAGTACTAGAAAGAACGCGGGTGGTAATGGCGATAAAGGTTCGCAACGAAGTAGCGCCTTGCCAATTTCCTTCCACGTTGTGCATCGCATTTCCCAAAGCAGAAATTAAAACTAGCCCAAATTCCCTTTCTTCGAGGTCTGCGTGTGATTCGCAAAAAGGTTCATTGTCGATACTGTAAGGGCCAACCTGCCATATAGCTGCAAGAATTAACATGCTGGTTTCCTGGCGGCTGAAGTTCATCGTTCCCGAAATTAGCTCACGGAGTATATTTCGCCATTGTAGGCGATGTCCCGACCGTAAGGAACAGAATGAGTACATCTCGTGGAAAGTCAACTCAGCTGGACAATTAGTCTGCTCCGCGATGACCGTGTTCGTGGAATGCTTGGTATTGTCCACGGCATATTGCAACTGCCGATAGGGCCCTTCTGGAAGCTGGAGCGTACAACGTAATTGTATGTCACATTGGCCCAGTAAAGAGTGCGACTGCCTGCTGTTTTCTCTGTCGAAAACACAATAACGCATACCAAGAGGTACACAAATCTCCGATATGCCAAGGCACTTGTTCAGCATTTTATCGATACGATAGTGAGTCCCTGACACAGGTTTCACAATAGACGCCAGCTGGAGCCTTCTAGTTGTTGACTTTCTGAACTCCGATAAACCCTGATATTCATCTAAAAAATGCAGTTTTGCAGAATTTCTAGTGCCAACGAGTCCACTAGGTACTGGGGAGAACAAGTCGACGAGAACGTTATAAGTTGTGTCGAGCCAACTAGCAATGGGTTTGGGAATGTCCAGATGAAATACGGCACATTTAATCGCCAGTGGGTCTTCCGGGAGAGGCCATTCATGGATTTTGATTTTCACTGCCATTGCTTCCTTTTTCATTTTGCATCTATTGCAGGTTCGTTTGTGCTTCAGGCCATCTTTGCCATCTATTAGCGAAGTCGTCTCAAATTCACAAGTCGTTGACTCCCATGTCTTCAATCGATTCTCGTATGTAATATTTTCCCTTTCAAATTCCAACACCTTCTCGGACCGATCTTTAGTCGCTTTATTAACGATCCTATCCTGTAACACTTGGTGGTGTTCCGAATCGTCAAAATAACGGACAGAAAAGCTATTCTCGCCATCGAATGTAAAAATCGAAGGGTAATTTTTATTGGCCCCAAGTCTCCTAGTTTTTAGGTATTGTTCAACGCGAGCTAGCTCCTCAATATCGGCTTGTTTTGGAAGCAGCAGTGGCATGAACAAGGACGACGGAAAACCAGGGTCATAATCTGCTAGGAGATGGCAATGTGCAATAGCGACCTTATCCAGCGCGACCCACAGGCATATCGTTGTAAGGAACATCCGTGACATATCTACAGGGCAGCCAGAGTAGACCTTTTGAGCTTTGGATATGTATGTCTCGATAACTTTAGCCAATTCCTGCCCTGTGGTTTCGATTTCAACATTATCATCGACCCAAGTAGGAAGAGTTGTATTGACCCAATATTCCAAGTCAGCGAGACATAGACGTTCGTTCTCCTCACTACGGTATAAGTAAGGGAAAATCGGAAGGCCGGCAACAGTATACGATATGCGAGGCATAGACTGGATAGTGTATTTGCTGATGTTGGAAGGGAACAACGTACGGGAGCAGACACTCTGAAAGTATGGAGATAAGGTCCGTAGTGTAAGTTGAGTATCCTGAAGCAAATTTGGAGGGGACGAGTGCCACTCTTCCCAAGGTATTTTGGACGTGGACTCATCCTGGAGAGCGGCCCAATTGTCGGATATGTGCTCGCGGGCACTCAAGAGTTGATTTTGGACATAGTGTAACCACGGGCCCTGTTCAATGTGGCTCATTTTGATCACCCGCCTAGTGATCTTTGCAATCATGACATATAGGACATCGTGTGGAAGGCGGGATTTTAGGCCGTCACATAAAATATCAGCCATGAAGAATAATAGGAAAGACTTGTAGCTCTCGTCGCTTCCGCTATCACCCTCACCCCTCAAGGTTGTCTGCAACGCAACACGAACCAGGAGCCAAAGTGGAGATCGGCGCCAGGGAAGGCTAGGAGCAGGGCCATTTCTCCATACAACGTCATCGCGAGTTCTTTTGGAAATCCGAATCACATCTAAAGGCTCGTCAACATTGCGAACAATGGCAGGAAGCATCGCAGTCACAAATTTTGGGTCTATCGTGTCTCGTAGTTCAATGAAATCAGTTTTATCTTTCTGGATAACTGGCAATGCTTCCACTGGCGTCTCCCGGTCTAAACCACATAAAGACTCCGCAAATGCATGGCAGAATCTGGAGTCCGAAATTCGTTCCGGTTTGAGACTAACGGCTAGGCCTGGGAAATGTCGAATTAGGCGCCCTTTTGCCTGAAGTACGGCTTCTGAAGTCGGCGACAATTCAAAAGTTTCAAAGGAGTAATCCTCCTCTCATCTGCGTAAAATCAAACCAGCATTCTGACTAACGATGTGAAGGACAAGGACACCTTAAAATAGGAAGAAGTTAGTCAATCCATACCATAACATGCAAATCATGCGAAGTTTTTACCTCCAACTGTCATATGTTCAAACGCATGCCCCACTTTGTTACTCAACAGCCACCCAGTATCGTCCCGAAGCTCAAGCATGGCCTGAAGCATCGAAATGGAAGAGATAAATTTCAAACGCTCCTCCTCAGGAAGAAAGCCTTGAAATTTTTGGCAACAATCCAGGCATCTCTGGATCAGTTCTGTCGACTTTTCAATCGTGTAATCATCCTCCTGGGGTAGGCAAGGAGGTAAAAAGACGTGATTGACGACATATGTCAGGTATCTGCCCGCCATATTGTCATCCCATGGATGAGAATAGGAAATAGGAAACGCAGAAAATATGAATATAAGGGGAGTGAAAGTAAGAGTGAGAAGAAGTAGATAGAGGTGTTGCTGCCTTCAGGTCGAGAACAACTTGTTGCCCCTCCACTGCCTATGTAGGCTCAGTGGAATCAAAAGGAGGCGCACGCAATCTTGGAGGTTTAAGCGAAGTTGAGAGATGGAGAGAGGGTCCTGATATATGAAGTTAGAGTGATGAGTAGACTTGGGCTAAATGGTTCAGCTGAGGCGATGAGGGGAAGCGGCAGTAGAAAAAAAAGACTGTAGGGAAGTATGAAGAAAGAGGCTCGTCGAAGAAGGAAAGATAAAACCTTTTGAGTTACCAACGCAACGAGTTTTAGTGCGAATGTTTGTGATTGCTCGTGTTATGCCACCCGCCCATGTGCCATTCACTTGTATGTAAAATTTTTAAAGAAGATCAAGTCCCTCTTGGGTGAAGTGCTTCGTAAATGAGGTGTGGTGTTTTCTCAATAGAGAGCTATTATGGCTGTTTCTGTGGCCTATAGTTCTTGATCGCAAAGCAGATAAGTGAGACAAGAAAATCGCATACTTCTTTAAGGGTCTAAACAGGAGGTATTGTGATCACAACCTTCTCACTAGCTCCTAGCCAACTCTTGACTATCTTCTTAGTAAAAAGGTCTGCTCAAGGAAGGTAAGCATAGTTTTTGGCTGCATATTGCTCTCATTTCTATGTCACCGATAGCTGCTTATATCCCGTTTAGCTACCCTCAACCTTTGCCCAAGAAATCCACAGCAGTTGGTCCGTTAGGTTCTTTGTATCCTGTTAGAAATGTCTGATTGATGGACCACCGCCTTCAAACGGCCTGCTGTTGATGAAAAAGATTTCCAGTTTCCCACAAGTAGGAATGTACTTCTCTCCGTGTCATTTAAGTGTGGGTTTATATCGCTTCCGTAGTTGGGGAGCGATCATCGATCTTCTCCGCTGGGCCAGCTTTCTCGGGTTGAAACAATCACCTTTGATGAGGGGATACCCTTGCAAAGGATCTTCCCGGAAGAAAGGGCTCAAAGCCCACGCCCCCTCCAAGCTATGCCCGCGGACACACCTAACGTCGAGGCAACGGACGAGGACAAGCTCAGCATTGATACGACATTCTTGTCCGTAGTCGTACCAATGGGAAATGACGCTTATTCCGCGCTAGCGGAGATGCCTCCTATATAGCGGAATGGCGAGCATCACCTTCGCGTCCATGGAATTTACATCCCCCTACCCCCTCTTCATACCGAAAAGTAACATGGTGCAGAATATTAGGAAATGGCCTGACAAACATACGCGAGTGGTAGTCGTAAACCAACCCATGCACATAAATGCGCGCGTTTTCATGCTAGAATCAAACCTGATTGCTTCATCATCAACATAACATCCACCGCCGCATTGTCTCTACACGGGACGGTCTCCCCGTGCAAGCAGCTCTGCTTGAAGACCGGCGGCATTGCGTCTCACGACAACGAAACCAATCAGGTAGCATTCAACAAGGACGGGAGATGTCGTATATGAAGAGATAGTTTGCGATTAGGAACCTCAATTCGGTCGCCGAAGACGTGTGTTCGTCCACTCCGACGTCTAAAGATATCTACGGATGCCAAGGTTCCTTTCCGAATAGAGTAGTTCTAAACAAGTCACGTGTAATCAAGGATCACTCAAATTTTACGACCTTGGGAGAAACAAAAGATTTGCGAGCAATTTACACATATATATAAAATATAAAAATCCAAGATATTAATTAGCATTGCTATAGAAATGTATGTATGTATGTATATACAAAGGGCAGACATGTACTCTTTGGTAATACTGCGTAGGGGGGCAAAATTTCAAATTTCAAATTTCAAATTTCAAGAATCAAAAATCAAAAATCAAAAAAAATCAAATCACATGCAAAAAACAAAGCTCTATGCACAAGCCAGAGCATCACCCCACACGCATTTACACGCAGACGTCAAATCGTCATTAATCACGCTCCGTGCTCCGTTTGTATACCAAAAACGGCTTCCAGGGGTACGAGCGGGTATAAGAGCGAAACAGAAAGAAGCAGAAAAGAGGAACAAAACTCAAGACTAATAGAAAAAAATGTATCCAGCCATTATAAATTTTGGGAAGAAGCGGAGAGTTAGATGGAGAAAACCCAAGGAAAACATATTAAAAGTGAAAATAAAAGAAAATAAAGAAAATAAAAAAGAAAATATTCTGTATATAATAAAATAACGGACAACATCTGTGCAGCAAATAGCAATAGATTTAGAGTTCGTTTTCGATAATTGAGGGGGAATTATGATTAGATTTCGAATATATATATTAAACCGGCGTCAATAGGGTGGCCGGAAAAAAGAAGAGAGGCAGGCAGTCAATCAGTCAGTTTGGTTTTTGCAAACATATCGATGACCAGGGGGACGGGAGCAAAAGGGAATATCAAGAAAAAAAACCCGTCTTTACCAAAACGTGTGTGTGATTGGAGTGGGGTGGTGTTTGTTTTATTTTATAGAGGTGGCGGACGGTCTGTAGTTTTAATATAGGACTTGAGATTTATTCGACCTTCACGGGCTGAAGAGATGGGAGTTCTGTTCCGAACACCTTGTCCCAGAAGCGGCTGGTGACGCCAAAGCCATTTTCGTAATCGGCAAAATGGTGTTGGAGGTGGTATTTCTTCAGTTGTGTGTAGCAGGATGGGAGGCTGTCGGGGAGAATTAAATGTGTAAGCTTGTTGTAAATAGGGGAAAGCTGGAGGTATTTTTTGGATAATCTATGATAATACATACCTGCGATGGTGGAGGAAATAATGTGTCAAATCGTAGCAGACGTATCCGAATACTCCTCCTGAGAAAACTGTCACAGCCGCATACCAGTTATAGAAAAACACCGCCTTTGTGAGATAGTAGAAGGGTGTTGCAAGCATGACGAATAGTGTTGGGGGCATGACAAGGCGATATTTGTCCATGGGGAGGTAGTGATGGATACCGTGTAAAAGGAAGTGTAGGCTAAGGCCAACGCGATTATCGGGTAAATGTCTATTTCATCTAGTTAGAAGTTGAAATGATAATAGGGTATGATGGGAGAATTGGGCTGCATACTTATCGATATGGAAGAGGCATCGATGTAGGCCGTACTCAACCAGCGTCCAAATGCACACACCCAGCATCCAGTACGCAGATCCTACGACATAATTTTGCAGGCCAGTAAAGCCCACGGCCGTTCCGTATGCAACCGCCGGATACCAGACTGCTGGAACCACCCACCACGCAGTCTTTGTCAATGGCTCGAGGAAGTTCCCAAACAGGGGAGCGGATGCCCCGCCCTTGTAGTGTCGCGGACGATGGACCTGTTGTAGATAAAAATCCTTCGTGAAACCACCACTCCACAGTTGCCCAAATAGTGGCCGGTTTAGGTCCAGAAACTTATGTGTCCGATAGTCCACAGTTAGGTCGGTTTCGACAGTGAGATCTTCTTCACTTGACATGCCTGTGGTACTGTAGGCCGGTTTGCCTCCGGCCGTAGGGCCATCCATATTTAAGCCGTTCGCACCACCATTACCGTTCATCTTGGATGCTGAGGGGGAATATAGGAACCCAACATGATAATCCTCTAAAATCTCGTATGCCGCCTCAGAGTGTTCGTGGGATGGAATATCACGCATGATCTCAGAAATGTCCTGACCGGCATAGTCCAAAATCAAGTCACCTCCGCCAGGGTGATCGTTAATGAAGGAGGTGACATCGTAGACCTTAGAGCCTCGTGTTACGTAGCACGATTTGGCCGTCGTATGCGATCTGAGGTCCGCGGCAGAAAAGACAGGCAACGTTTTCCCAGGCATGATGAATGGTCGGTCTGGTCGAAGGGGGATTTTAGAAGGAGGGAGGCGTCAAAGAAACAGGCGCACGAACGAAGGACCACTGTCCAGCGAGATTAAAAGTGACTTATCATATAACAGCAAATACCAGTGAGCGAATCCGGGCTATCCGCATAGACTTAGCAAGCGGGGAGATGGGGGATGGGAGGTTTGAGGTTGGAGGTTGGAGGTTGGAGGAGGTTAGATGGTTGGAGGCTGAAGTTGGATGGTTGAAGGTTTCTTGTCTGGGCGATCAAAAGTTCCGGCATGGGCTGACCCGGTGAAAAAAGCTTGGCAACGGTCCCTGACTGACTAACCGTCGCCCAGCAAACAAACTGGCCCGCCAGCCTGCCTCCAAGGGGGGAATTGCTTAGATTGCTTGGATTCTGCACGTATGTAAAATATCAGAAAATGGGGCTAGAGGCAAAAAAAGAAAAGAAAAACAAAAAAGCAAGGAAAAATTCTCCGGAGTAAAAGTAAATACTAATATATAAGGATGAAATGAATGAAGGCTCGAAAGCTCAGCTAACAATACAATATACAGATAATGGGTGCATGGATGCAGAGTGCGTTTGAACATACGGAGTACATAAACTATAAGAAAATAGTTACATTTGTACAGCTCAAAACCCCCCTCCCTGCACTGTTTATTACTCCTTGATTGCAGTTGAGTGTTACCTTTATCAACTCCGGCCTGCTCTGGGAAATAAACTGTACCTGTAATAGTTACATTCCCACCGATCCGACGGGTAAAGAGCACAGATCTGCAGCCCCAGCTGCTAGCTGCCAGCAAGGACGTCAGGTCTTTGTCCCATGGAATCGCTAAAAACCTGTCAAAAGAAATCGCAAATGGTCATGGGGTTCGGCTTGGTAACTGACTTTGTTTCTTCTTACTCCCAAAGTGAGGAGACAAGCATATGCATGTAGCCGGTGTGAGGCCCAAATATGCATGTAGCTACTCTGGAGGGGAGTTGCTCTTTTTGCTGTCTCTGGCTGAAGTCCACATTCGAATAGGAAATAAGCAGAAAAATAAAGGAAGGAAGAAAAACGAAACTACAACCCTGTTTATGCTCCGAAGTAGTAGGAATGTGTACTCCGTATCTCGACCTACCTGGTCTCAGATTTTTTGCTGCGGAATTGTACACCCCAAGTTCCGCTTGGTTTGCGAAAGCCCCACGGCTTGGTTGGACTTGAAGCCTATAACTATATGCGCGGTCGCATCATTTTTGCAACGAGGTGGGTGGAGTATTAATGACCTCACCCAATACCCACCAATCATTCACCTCAGGAGCTCGCAGTATCAAACCAAAAACGGCGGAAGAAGACATGAACATAACTCAGCAAGTCACAGGGTGGGGGATAGGCAATTAGGCGTTGGCTCGGCAGCAAAAAGCCAATATATCCATATCAGACTGGATGCGATCGCGCTGAACTTTCTTTTGGCTCTTTTCGAAACTTGGAAAGTTGGAAGTCTGGTCGACTGCCCTTCTTGCACTGGTGCATGCAGGATATAGCAACCGTTTTAACCAAACCTTGGGTTAGGCAAAGCCATCGCCTGCACTCTGCGTCTGGCGAAGCCTGGAACAAAATTTTGGCGTCTAGCCTAATTCCAGTCGGAGAGAGAGATCCGCGACGTCGGCCGTAGTGAACCCTATCCTGGATCCATGCCAACGGCTCAGCGGAAGGGGTCAGAATTAATATTTTCTTAGTTGTTTATCCGTGCGAACTGAGTTGGACTTAAATTATTATTTTTAAAAAAAGATCCCCCCCCCTTTCGTAATTTATAACCTGTTGTTCAATCTGCTTGGCGTGGTGTGAAATATCCAGTTTCCTCTACGGAGTATATATCAGCATCGAAAACGAAGTAATGACCGTGCCATCATGAACGGATCTGCCTCCCGTGCGGGGGGATTGTGGATTGAGAGAGCCCACCACCAAGAGCGAGTGGGTGCCCACTGACGAGGCCTGACTCCTGAGTGGCCTAGCGGGCAATAAATAGTAATATGGCAGAATTTCACCCACCAAGCAATGGCAAGCATCCGTCTTATCGATAAATAACTCTAGCCAAGGGTTAGGGAGACATCGCACATAGCCCCGACTCGAATCCTTGGGCCAATTAGCCGAGCATCACGGCAGATTAGAGCTATGCGGAGATCGATACATAATGTGGCGGGTTTGGGAATTAATTGCTGCAGTCAGTACTCCGTATTATTCCAAGGTTAGCAAGACGTCAGGTTACTATCATATCAAGCGGCAAAAAGGAGACCAGGTTGAACTGGACGACCCAGAGAGACGCTGAGAACGCCATGTCCGCAACGCTGCAGCATCCTGTCGCTGGGCGATGTCTCTTTTTTCTTTTTTCTCTTTTTTCGACTCCAGAGTGTCAGAGTCCAGCCAGGAATAACTTCCCTCAGCAGCCGGGATGTGATGAGCTGCAAGTTCCCACACTAGCTGTGCCACCGCGCCTACAACTTTCATGGTTGGCTCCTTGAGCGAGCATTTCAAGGGACAGGGCTCACCAGGACCCAGAGGGACCAGGGCCGACAGACTGGGGCCATTATTATTTCGAACTAATAATAAATAATAATATTTCATACTGAGCCAGCGAGAGCCAGCGAGGAGCCCGCAATAATAACGGCTGGCCTTTTAGCCTGAGGGCCAACCCCTCGCCGCGGATTTAATTTTTAGTATTCTATTTCATTCGGCTCCCATTTCGCTTTGCTCGTTCCTTGATCTAGTTCTATTTTTCCTTTTTCTTTTTTCGTTCTGCTGGGAGAGCTAAGAACGAGAAGCCCCGAATCAAAAGCAAGGAGACAATCGAGAAGAGGGTGTCGCAAAGAGTCCAAAAGTTGCGATAATCCCCCAACAAGACAACAAAGGGAATACTACTACTGAAGCTTGACGCCCCGCTGGTGATTTTTAAATACCCACTATTTCGCTGGCTAGACTCCCAAGGAGTTGGGGACCCTTCGTCGATCGCAGACAGGTCATTCATACCTTAATCTTCTGGCTGTTGACTCTCACTCCGACCGACTAAACAAAAGGAGACCGCCCGCTGATTCGAATGCCCTAAAAGCAACGTCAGATTCCTCCTCTTCAATTTATGGAATGTCCCCGAGTCTTGAGTTCGTGACATAACTACCAAAGGCCCTGTCCACCACAATCTGCCCGAAAGGCTTCGCCATTCCTCCACCCCATACTCCGTACTCAACATGGACCCTCCAACGCAGGATGCCTCCAGTAACTCAATCACATCATACCTCCGCCTACTTAGACGATGCAAAACCACTCTCCCCTATGGAAACCTCATATGTGTTTCCGCTTCTCCTAATATAAGCACGATGGCCGCGCTTTTACGGTTGGCGCGTGCGGTGGGTCCGTTTATCGCTGTACTACAAGTGCACGCTGATATAATCGACGACTGGTCACAGGACGCAGCACGAAGGCTCTCGTGCATAGCCAGGCAGCATGGATTTTTAATTTGGGAAGGGGGCCGGGTATTGAATGTGCAGAAGCGCTCGGGGAAATTTCAGGGTATGTCCAGTGAAGAGATAAATAGGGACATTGACTTGGCCCGAAAACGGTATACAAAGGGTGTCGTCAGCGTGGCAGCTTGGGCTGGAATGGTTAGCACTTGGGATATGGGCCCGGAGGAACAGGGGAAGGGCGGCGATCGTCTCGTTCCAACTTTGCGAAGGGCTGCGAGAGAAGCGGTTGCGGTGCTGAAAAAGTCCGTTCGTACCGAAATCAGTGGTGGGAATGAGCAAAGGGACGTATTTGATGACGAAGAAGATATTAGCGATGGTGGTGTTGATGATGAAGACGATGAATATCTTCACAATGGCGACAAACTCGGAGAGGGCCTTAGCACCATGTTCCCTTCCCCACGGAAAGGGTCAGTTATATCCCTCACTCGAACGATTACCCAACATACAGAACTCTCCACTTCTGTGCCATCCATTGGAGGAGAAAGTCCCTGTTCAGATGATGAGGAAGATCCAAACGGCCAAGACACTCCTACTTCGCTCCCATCATATCCTCCTCCGCCACTCCATGCCCGCGGCCTGGTGCTCTGCCTTCCAGCAACAGACGACCCTACGTTTTGCCATGAGTACAGACAAGCTAGTATAGCAACCGCAGAAGCCCATAGCGACTTCGTCGTCGGGTTCGTCAGTAATGAGTCATGGATCGAAGCGTCCCAGACCGGTACCATTATCGGCTCCCAATCCAACTTCCACGCCGCGGACGGCGAAGACGAGGGCCACACGGACGGAAAACGCGCTGAAGAGGCCCCATACGTGCTCTTTGCTCCCCTCGAAAGCGACCATATCTTATTTCCCGGGTCGGAGAGCATAACTCCTCCCGCAATGGACGAAGTTACAACAGAGGCCCTTACAGACAGTGTCCAAGTATACCTTAACGTCAACGACGAAGTCGCAGGAGAGCCATCACAGCGATCTCCTTCTAGATTTCCTCTATCTCCACGCCAAGCATCTACCTCTGAAGTGCAACACCGGCAAATCAACACCCTGCACCAGCTTATCGGTCGGGCGATTTCTATCAGGAACGCAATGGCCAGCGCAAGCCGTCAAGAAGATTCCAGGGAAGATTATTCTGAGCTTATATGTATCCCAATTATTTCGATGAATGTTTGATGATTTTTCATAATTTAAAAATTTTCTTCTTTTTTTGTCCGAGTCATCCTTGTTGTCATACGTTGTCTGCATCTAAAACCTTTTCTGCTTCTTATGATGGCCCGTTTCCCATTCAAGGTGTTTTTTTGGGCTCCCTTATACCCCTTTCTAACCCCACACTTATTTTTCATCGATAACCTCAGAACCCATCAGGCCTTGTACGTTTAAAAACCGCACAAACTGTATAAGCCTTACGCACCCTTTTACCCTCCTCCTGCGGGATGTAAATACCATCCAAACTGCTTCCCTGGCATTCCACCTTTTTTTGGGCTTGACTCTCTATGTACCGCGGCTCAACCCTCGCTTCAATGGCCTGCCTTCCCCCCCCCCTTCCCCATTCCCTTTTCTACTAATTGACCAATTCAATTTGCTCTTTGGAAATTTTATATTATTTCTACTTGGGCTTTCACGAGAGATGCGAATATGAATGGCTCATTAAAAACAAACAAAAAGCAGGTGGCAATTTTTCCTGTTTTTTTACATTTATTTTAAAGCACGCTAGGGGTCTTTGGATTTTATTTTATATTTTGTAAGTAGATAAGCCATTGAGATAGGGTTAGTATTCAGCTATTATTGCTATCATTTTTATTCTATTTTTCTGGATTTGTTCAATACTAGTATATAAATGCATAGATTTCTGTCCCCATCTTTTGACCGGATCGAACCACGTGATGTTCTGACAGTGCACATTATGTCACTGCATCGAATTTGCTCCATGATATTCAACTTCCCAATCCATGATTCAATTAGCTGTTCAATCAATGTCTTCTTCAACCGACCCGCGCTGTTGCTGACGTCTTCATATTATATCCTGCCAAGCTTCTGATTTCCCTATACGCAATTCATCTCATTCCCCAACAAATGTTGTGATATAAACGGTGGACACCCCGTGTTAATTTCTAATATCATTTACTCTTCCAAAGAGCTGAACTCCCGCCATCAAGAGCTCTACTCCGGTTCACCCATGCCTTGAAGGTGGATTAGTGGCGCTATCTGTCTATTGAGCTCTAGTGACATGAAACCAGTAGCACCATTGTTACAATGGAGGACAGCTTCCCTCCGCTGCCTGGTGTTACAGGGCCCAATGGCCTGATGAGCGGAGGAGAAATGGCGGCCTCAACCCGCCAACAAGTAGGGGAGGGGCGTTTGAATGTCAAGAAGACAAGAATCATATGTTCCAACATTGATGTTGTTTTAGAATTCTCCGCGTCGTCGTCGTCTCGTTCGCAGAAACTTGCGCCAACGAGATATCTCATGGGAGTCTCAAGCACAGCTTTGAAAGAATCAAGCATGTATTTCAGAGTTATTTTAGACCCCGACAAGTTTCGGGAAGGCAGAGAGCTTTTTGAAAAGACAGCTCAATTAGACTACAAATATGGAGCCGGCGAAGTGTCCATGAATGATGCAGCTACGTTCACGGAACTGCCCGCGATCAGTGTCGAGTTACCACCACTTGCTGGGGTATTTGATAAGGCTGATCTGATCGAGACATTTTTGAAAGTGTTACATTTTGGCAGTACAAAGTCGCACAGTGTCCATCAAACACAGGAAATTCTCGATCATCTTGCGAAGAAGTCGATTTCATTCGTGGCGAATTTGATCGTCTTGTCTGACAGATTTGGTGGCCAGCAGGCGCTCGGTCAAGCTCTGAATATGCCGCTAAGCGGCGTATCCAGATCTGTGGGCCAGACGCTAATGTCTAAGACACTACGTCGTCTCCAAACTTCCCAAATCGAGGATGAAGAGCGCACACGCCAAGCCATATATTTTGCCTCGTTTCTTGGATATAATGACGGGATTGTGGCTTTCACACATAGGCTAATCATTGACGGTTCCAAGGAGTGGATATATGGTGGCAGAGATGGATGGGTCGGTATCGACAGGCCGCTATGGTGGCATCTTCCGCAGGGAATCGAAGGTAGGCTTGTTTTTGTTTTGTTTTTGGATCCCTTCGCATTGATAAATAACCCCCTCGCCCTTTTTTTCCACTGGATTTCTACATTGAAATTTTTGACGCGCTCACATACATTTAAACGGCAATTCCAGATGAAACCCGCTTCCGCCACCAATCTATTCTCGATACAATCACAGATTTGCAATCCCACTTTCTCCGCGCCTATGGCGCCCTTCCGCCAGAATCCTCACACTCTTCCCAAATAAAGGGCCTTACTACGTCTGCACTTCCGTTACCACCACCGCAGCATCCATCGAAACTGCAATGTCGTCGAATGTACGAAAACTCTCGCGCCTGCGACTCCTTCCACCTCGGGGAAATCATCCGCTTTTTCACCACGCGAACAAAAACCCTACATCTTGAATCTACCCTATCATCTCAAACCCATAATTCTGACTCTGATTCCGATTCTCGTTCTGAGGTCGACAACGAAGAGCATATCAACCCGCAATACCCTAATCACACCAACCTCGCCCAATCACCAACACCGCCAACAAACATACCAACCCTCCTCGCCTCCCTCCGCCAATGCCCCGAATACCAAATCGACCCCAACCACGTCGGCTGCGGACTGCGCCGCCGCCTCCTCCCAGCCCTCGACTGTCTCGCCAACTTCACTACAAACAGCCACAGCGCCGTCGGCATCTGCCCTACGCATTACAATAACAATACCAATACCAATAACCCGTCTTCTTCGACGACAACGAAGCACAAGAGTTTGGGTTCATGGCGGAATCATAAATTCCGCGAAGCGGTCATGGTCAGCATTGGGGCTGGGAAGGTGGATTCTATCATTTACGCGAATGATGGGCGCGCGAATGGTGCGCTTGCGGAGACGTGTACGTGTGTGGGGAATGCGGAGTTGGCCAGGGCGGTGTTCACGGCTAGGAGGAGGGTGTGGAATTTATGAAATTGAGGAAAGAAGGGCTTATATAGTGCTGGGGGGTTGGGAGGCGAGGCTTTGGTTGCGTACGCAGGTAGTTTGCATACGTGGATGTTATTATATATGTAGTTTACGTCTTTGTATTTCTCATAGAATGGGTTGAATGTTTTTGTGGGTGATTGTAATATTCCTGCATCCGTTGGGATACTTCTTACAATCGAAAAGATGTAAGCCCGACTCATATTTTTATCACCTGTAAAATATATGGAAATTTTGGCCCTCAAGTCATAACAAAAGTAATCAGAACAGGGCATACAGTAAATAAACCACCTATATTTTAGAGAAAATATACAAAGAGGTAAGCTATAAGGGTTTAAAGTACACAAATCCATCAATCCATTCACTAGCGAGTAACAGAACAGGGAGAATGTAAAACAAGTAGCGCAGAAAAAAGAAAGGAAACTCGCTGTTTAAAAACGAAACTAGGCTACCTTGCAATACCAAATACATTTTAAAAAATAAAAATGGGGGGTAAAAATATCGCTCAGACATTCAACATGATCAGTAGAGCCGGACTCAATGCTAATAAAAGGAGGAAAACGTCTAAATTTAGGGT
The DNA here is from genome assembly GCA_002572855.1 of [Emmonsia] crescens. Classification (NCBI taxonomy): domain Eukaryota; kingdom Fungi; phylum Ascomycota; class Eurotiomycetes; order Onygenales; family Ajellomycetaceae; genus Emergomyces; species [Emmonsia] crescens. Next base: position 65,188 of record PDND01000071.1, read on the forward strand.
TGGGACAAGGAAGATGTTTCTCGAAAATGGAAAGTTGCGTGATAGAAAGGGGAAGAAGGTTGGAGAGTGTGATAAAATTTCGTAGAAGGGGATCGAAATAAGGAAGAAAAGGAAATATTGAGGTAGTTACGCGTAATAGTCGAAGACTACCAAGTCAAGCAATACCAAAAGGTCGGGCCATCCCCGAAGGACACCAATGTGAGCCCAAGCCGACAAAATCGGAATGGGCTTCAAAGAGGAGATATATATATCTTTCCGAGAGAAAACGCCATAACCATGCCAGGTATCATCATCATATCTTCCCCAATAGTTGCTATAACATTGGAGTGTTTCCCATTCACATCCAAGTCACAGCGGAGCAAAATTAAAAATAAATAAATAGGTAACCATTATCGTCATTTCCATCACCTACCGCGGAAGCACCACGGCTGTGTGATTCTTCCATTGGCTCCAGCGGATGGAATCCTGCTCTGGGCTTTGCATTGAACGGTACCCATCCAGAGACCAAATCGTTTAACATGATTCAAGAAGCGAGGTCTAATGACCTTCTGTAACCAGTGACATAAAACTCAGCCGGGACGGAAACATCACCGAGGGGTCGAAAAAGCCTGAAGCGGTGGTGGGTACAGACGATAAAATAGGGCCCCGCTGCAGTAGAGAAAGCGAATCGAGACACGAATTTGCCCCGGGAAAGGGGGTATTCGAAAGACGGTTTCAATAGGCTAGGAGTAAGGGGAGAAGGGGAGAATATGATATACAGGCGCGTGGAAACTAAATGTTAGTGCATCTTTACCTTGTAAGTCGTTTCGACGGGAGCCTAGTTAATCAGACCTGATTGTGTTAGCACGAAACGAGACCTAAGGGTCGCTGCTGTAGGTTAGTGGTGTTCACAGATGTCCGTTAGAAATGGTGGCGTGGGTGACGAATATGACGACTAAGCTGTGGATGATAGGTATCGCTGTGTCGAACGCCAGAATATGCTACTCCGACCGGTGTCGCTTGATGTCTGGAGTGGAATCCTCGACATCGTTAATACCAGAATCTATGAAAGAACGCTTTGTCGACTTAGGGCTAGCAGGCGCAAGCAACTCATCCGTATTAGAAACTGCTTTATCTGAAGCGTTTGTGGCGAGAGACTCATCGAAACCCCCAACACAGGGTCCGTCAGTGGCGTCTATTTCACGCGGCTCCGAAGTGGGCCTTGCTGATGGGTATGGTTTAGCTCCACTGGGGTAAGAGAGAGGTTCCTGATCCGCTTCGTCCAAAGGAGAGCTAGTTGGAGAGCCGATAGCCTCATGAGCTTCCGCCATCGGACTCTTAAAGAGATCTTCGTCGATCTCGAAGAAGTCATGGGTTAGTTCCGGAGTTCTTGGAGCATCTCCAGCTGGAGATTTAATCACCAATCCAGGGGCAGTTTGCTCTCTGTCGTTTAAAGGGATGGCATTTGCCCCGTTCTCAGTCCCTGGTACAGTTTCGCCAGCTTCGAAAATTTCACCTTCATCCAGGTCTTCGTGGTCGTGGTCGACAAAGGGTTCCTCTCGCGGTATCGCATCATCGGTTCCTAAATCGATTTCAATGTGCACATCTTTATTGGTTGTTGATTGAGCATGATTATCAGACCCATTTCCATTGTCCAGAGAGACGGTATGGCTTTCCGTGTGACCTTCTTGGGGTTCCAAATCAGCAACACCCTCTTGATATTCTTCCTCAATTTCTTCTTCTGCTTCGGCCTCTAATTGCGGTGGTGCGTTGCTGAACTCATATCCTTGCACGTAGTCTTCCGACTGTTGATCAGTAGATTCTCTTGAAAGGTCTACAGTTGGGATTTTCATAGTTTGTGGTGGGGTAGGGCTATGATAACCCGCATCGTCCTGAGGTTTGACCGTGATATCGCCATGTTCGCTTCCTAAATTGTCCTCTATTGTTTTTGTTAGCAATACTCGGAATGAATATAGAATGAATATCATGCGTACCTTCGTATATTTCTTCTTCACTTCTCTCATCCTCACCTTCATCATGCTGGCTATCGCTGTATTCCTCAGCATTCTGGGGCGACTCGGTTTTACTATAGCTAACATCTTCCGTTTGGAAGTCGCCATGAGCTATTTGGTCATTTTCATCGGTAGGGGCACAAAACTCTGTTTCCTCTTGTGCTGGTAAGCCCTGCCTCGGGGATTTGATCGATGAGCTTTGGCCAGTCGAACCAGGCGGTGGGCTCTTAGTCACGCTATCCGGGGCAACTTCTTCCTCATCAGCTGGTTCCATATGGTCAGGGTACGGCTCCGCTGGAGAGCTTGTGTCTTCGACTGTTGATGGGGGCTGTTCCTGTTCCTCTCCATGCTCCTCTCCATGCTCCTCTCCATGCTCCCCTCCATGCTCCACGCCTTCTTCGGCCTTGTCGATATCATAATCTTCCCATGTCAGATAAGATAAGCCTTTACCCTCATGAGCAGCCGCTACGAGACGAGCAAAGTCTGATTGAAAAGTGGATCTTGAAGAGAGTGTTAGGTATAGAGGCTCGGGTTCGTTGATGCCATCATTAGTGCAAAGGTCGAGGTAAACCTGAATAATTTGGACCAAACATGCCGTGGTTCTGCCAACAGAGTACTAATAATATGTGTTAGTAAATTCTGGTAATAAAGAAAAAGAAAACAAAGATGATCTTTACCTCAGGCAAGTGCAACCCAAGGCTTTCAATGTCTAGTATTAACTCTTCGTCGTCGCTAATATGCTCACCCAGCACTTGTCGGCACGCTCCCACAAGCTCTTTAATGGGAGCATGTGCTAGCCCCTCATCCTGTAGAAAAAAGGTTTCTGTTGGGTCATCTTCCACAGGCGGAAACAATGATATTTCGCTGTCCTGATACAGTACTTTTACTGGATGTAGAGTTCTGTTTTTTTCGACCTCTCGTTCTTCGCTTTGTGATTCATAGTCTTCAGCTTCAACAAAATGATAGGTCTCAGTAGTATCTGATTGTTTTCCTTGGTCCAAAGGCGGGTGATACTGCCCTTCAGCTTCAGGCTCTTGGTGTTCGGATTCTTGAAAGTTAGGTTCTTGAGGTTCAGGTTCTGCTTGACCATGCCCATGCCCATGCCCATGCCCATCCTCCAAACCAAGCTCAACTTCTTCACCATACTTTTCATGGCTTCCGCTCAGAGGTGCGGTCTCTGCGTTCTCCACAACCTGCGAAACTTCGTTGCCTTCCTCTACGGCAAATTCCTCGGTGCCTTTTGGATGAAAAATATCGGTATCTTCCTGGACCACACGATCCTCCTCAGCCACCGGTATTGCCTTAGAAATTTCGGTTTCGACGTGCTCTGATTTCGAAAGAGCTTCTGGGGCAGGACGTTTGGTGTCGTCAGCAACCTTCACTTCTTCCCCTTCATTTTCTCCTTCTCCTATTTCTGTTTTCCTTTCACCTTCCACTTCTTTCGCAATGGGTACGTTCGTATCTTCGAAGCCGCTATCAGGGATTGGGGCATCGATGTCTTCTTCGTAGTCTTCCTCCATCTCTGCTTCGTAATCAATCGGGTTATTATAGGCAGAATCGTCATCGAGCTGGTAGTAGCCTTGGTGGAATTGGTCGTATCCGGAAGCCAATATACCACCGTCCATATAGTCGCCATCTGCCATATATGCATCGTACGTGACGTCTGCCTCAGCAGTGGGATTGTCTGAAGCAGTGGCAGAAGCATCATCCACAAGTACGTCGTCATCATGTTCAGAAACGCGCTCCTGGGCAATGTCAAGGTCGATATCGATATCATCGATATTGCCGGGATGCCTATGGCCCGCATCTGAGGCAACCTCCATACTGTCATCGAAAACAGCAGGCTCCATGGTTTGCTGTAGGGTTATTGTGTTTTTTTCTTCTTGTTAGGTCACAGGTTGAACATAATGACAACCAGGATTATTGTTTCACTTGTGTGAGGTCACAGAAAATACGTAGGTCGGAAGGCTTGCTGGCAGTCATTTGTTGGGTGGGAGATGGAGGCTGGGAGAGGGGTTAAGAGGAGCAGTCCAAAGAAACGAGAGGAGATTAGTTTAATAAAAACGGACTGAAAGATGCCGTCGACTTGTGATGAAGCCCAACATGAAGTTCTTGTTGTTGAGTGCTTTGTAGAAGCTTGAAGTTGGGCGTTTCCTTTGTCTGGTCCCTTTTTTGTAAGCGAGCGAGACAAAACGGGAAGAAGAGCCGCCTCGTGCACGGACCACCTCGGTCGCCTTTCTGCCATCATACAAGAACATTAAAGACAACAATCCTCTTTTGGAGTCCGGGTCATTCCACTATATACGCATCGCTGCACCATTCTATTACCTTGCATCGTGGCCACAATTACCAGCAGAAGCTCTTTCACTTCATTTCGGCCGTTTGCTCTTATCTATACAACACTGAGAAAATGGTAGGTTTGATTGGCGGATGGCGAAAACGTTAACCCTATACTGACTTCGAACCCACGCAAACCAGGTCATCCTCGCAGCATCGATATGTACTCGGGGGGGCAAAGCGGTGCTCTCACGCCAGTTCCGTGAAATTGCCCGCTCCCGGATAGAAGCGCTATTGGCATCATTCCCAAAGTTGGCAGATTCAGGCACCCAGCACACTATCGTCGAGCAGGATAATGTCCGATTCGTCTACCAGCCATTGGACGAGCTATACATTGTCCTCATCACAAACAAGCAGTCCAACATCCTTCAAGACATAGACAGCCTGCACCTTTTCGCCCAGGTTGTCACAAGCATTTGTAAAAGTCTCGATGAGCGGGAGATATTACGGAATGCCTTCGAGCTTCTTAGCGCCTTCGATGAGCTTGTCACCTTGGGCTACCGGGAAAACCTCTCTTTGTCGCAAATAAGAACCTTCCTCGAGATGGAAAGTCACGAGGAGAGAGTGCAGGAAATAATTGAAAGGGTATGTGATAGAGCCAGTGTAATACAGTTGTTGTGGTTATTTAAATTCTAACTCTTCCACAGAACAAGGAGCTTGAAGCAAGCGAGGAGCGAAAGCGCAAGGCAAAACAACTGGAAATGCAGCGCAAAGAAGCAGCCCGGAGTGGTCGTGGCATGGCTCCACGAGCCCCAACCTACCCAGTCTATACTCAGCCGACTCGGCCAACACCTACTGAAACATTCGACTCCTATGAGGCGGAGAAAAAGAAGACTTTTGCCAAGTAAGTTTTAATTAGAACCCCCCAGGGCCCGCCCGCTTTGTCCACCCCGCTGACGTAGTTTTTATAGGCCAATGGTTGTTAGAGGCAAGGGAATGCAACTCGGAAAGAAATCCAAAGCTACCGATATATATGAGAAAGTTCGAGGCGATCTCGGCCCTGAATCCGAGGAGAGCCCACTGGTTTCTCCCGCTATGGCACCTGCTACTTCAGATGGCGTTGCGCAGTCGCGTGCCTCCTTATCCGCCGACCGTGAACCTATCCATGTTACCGTGGCTGAGACCGTTTCCGCCAAACTCTCCCGCGATGGTGCAGTGAAGTCGTGGGAAATCAAGGGTGATCTTCAGCTGCGCATCACGGATGATACATTTACGAAAGTGAAGCTTGGCTTAACGGCCAATCCTACACATGGGGCTGTCTTCCGCACCCACCCTAATGTCGACAGGGCGCTGTTTACCAACTCTAAAACCATTCAACTTCGTGACAGTTCGAAGAGCTTCCCTCACAATATCTCAATTGGAGTCCTCCGATGGCGCGTCACCGGCACAGACAACCCAGACGTCCTTCCAATTACATTTACCGTTTGGGTGAATAGAGGTGCTCAATCGAGCACGGTTACCATCGAGTATGAGCTTAATGGTTCGGACCCATTGCGAGACGTTGTCGTGACAATCCCCTTCGGCAGCGTCGAGCCCACCGTGACGAATTTTGACGCGATTTATGAAGTGACCGGAGACAGCCTGGACTGGAACATTGGCACCGTCGACGACTCGAATCCCTCGGGCAGTTTCGAGTTTGAGTCCGAAGACCCCAACAGCGACGAGAACGAGTTCTTCCCCATGACCGTCCGGTTCCAGAAAACAAGCCCCTTTGTAGATGTTGATGTGCAGACTGTGTCGCTTTTGGAGATGGATGGGCAGACGGTGAATTTCTCGAAGGACTTTAAAACTATTGCGGATGGATATATGGTTGAATAAATAAATTTGCTGGCGGTTGTAATTTTCTTTCTCCTTTTTAGAGTATTTACTTCTACTTTTTTTCTTTCTTTTCTCTGCGGCGCCTGTTTGATTCCATCCATATATGACTTTTATTTTTCAATTACCTGCGGGGTTTCCTTCACAAATTTCCCATTATTTCCTTGTGCTATCCTTCATTCTATGGTGGGAATTGGGAATAAATTTTACATAAAGGTGTGAAATAGATTGGACGTCTTCAGGACGAAAAACGAAAACTGATGCTCTGTATGTGGCTCCTTGTATGCAAAAAATGTATCTCCGTATTCTTGGGAATATAATTTATGCGCTTGTGGGGCTATGTGGCCTGAACAAGACGAGAGTGAGGGAGGCTTTGCCTGAGCGAAGCGTATGTATACATTGTAGCTAATAATCTACATACCTTATTTCCGAGCCGGGCGGAGCGCCTGGCAACATACCTTTTTCGCCTCTGTGGCTATGCCTAGTGTGACTGGGGACTCGGAGACTCAGGGACTCAGGGGCACCTTAGGATCAGAATATGTTTCTCAAGCCTAGCGGTTTCATTTTCCTTTTGTTGGGGCGGATAACTGCGTGGTTTAGAGAGAACGAGGCGGGAGACCGGGTGCATTGTTCTCAGTCAAAGGAAGCATGTATTGTTACCTATGTATGTATCAAAGATGGTTTCTGATAGATCCGCAAAGAACCCCTATTTTGCCTCACAAGTAGTAGGTTTTCTTTCTAGCAAGAACTTCCCATATTTTATTACTGGGTCCGCATCTTGGCTGTTGGGTTTCATGCTTTTTCCTTAGGCTTTCTCTAGCTCAAGAGTGGGACAAAGCCGTAACTTATGTAGTTAGTCAAATGCACTCCTCTACCATGGCCGTATATTAGAGCCCAATCTACAACATTTACGGTATGTATCGTACATACCTTGTCGATGATCGCGCTTAGATATAGATGGTATGTACATGTACATGTATACTCCGTAGATATTATATAGATATGGTTCGGCTGTATGAAAATCCAGGCCCTTTACATAAGCGGCCCACCCTTGTATGACGCGGCTCTGCTTCTGCCCAGCCGGGTTTAGCGCCATGTGCCTGAAACATCCACCCTGGCCTTAATATCAAACACTCTTCTTGCTTCATCACGAACGCTTCCGGCTTCATTTCTCCCTCCCCCCCGCTGAGGACACTCTGCCGCCTTATCTACCTTCCTTCCGCCCTTGCACGCTCCGTGCGTCAGTTTGGCTCCGTCGGGTTGCGACCTGTCTTCATCCTCCCTATCCTTAACGACCAGAACTCTCTCCACCATCAACATCATCACCATCATCACGCTGCTGTATGGCCTCCCCCGCCGTCCATCCCCCCTCGAGTCTCCGCCTGATCGCATCCTAAAACTCAATCGCCCGGACCTGTCAAACCTCGTCTTTCTAAAGGGACGACCGTCGTGCCATCCGTTTACATTCCCTGGAGACAACCCGCCACTCCTTTCTGTATATCCACACCTTTAAACCCTAATATACAATTTGTATATAAAGTCCTTCCACCAACCGATCGACACCCAATCGTCGCAAATACTGCGGAAACTTGCTGGCTCGATTTCTGTGCGGTCTAGGGACAGCTGGACAGCGGTAGATTGACAATACATTTCACATCTTCGCATCAAGCTGTGGCGGACACAGTGGTCTTCTGTGTCGCGTTGTTTTATCGGCGTTAGCATTGAGGCACTCGAGGTGGCGGGAGCGACTGGCTCCGGATTTATATCATAATGGTTTCAGACAAGTCAGTCTCCCAATCTAGTTCCGTGTTATGTGGCGTTGGATGGTGGGCGGAATTGCGAAGGCTAACATCCTGTTATCGCGCGTACAGATATATCGGACTGGCACTTGCCATTGTGTCAACTATGGCTATTGGTAAGTGAATCATTCGCCCCGTGGTATTCATTTATGTTAGTGATCAAACTTGTACTCACGGCTCTTATTCTATAGGCAGTAGTTTCGTAATCACTAAAAAGGTCCGTACCGCGAAGCCAATTCCACCCAGCGCGTTTTAAAAACGCATTGCTCTCAAATTCTTTTGTTTTCTGTCTAACATTTGTGTACTATAGGGCCTAATGGATGCTTCTAGTAGGCATGGCTTTGAGGGGGAGGGATTTTCATACATAAAGAGCCCAATATGGTGGGGCGGAATAATAACATGTATGGACCTCCTTTTTCTACGCAATTCCATCGCTCAGCAATCATTATCATACTCACACTTGAGGAAAAATTAGTGGTTCTCGGAGAAATCGCGAATTTCGCAGCGTATGCCTTTGCGCCTGCGATTTTAGTGACGCCATTAGGAGCGCTCAGCGTTCTTATAGGGTATGAAGTCCTTCTTCTAGACCCCGGAACATTTTAGGGTACTAATATCGTTAAGTGCTGTGCTAGGTGCATATTTTCTAGGAGAGCGATTGGGAGTACTTGGAAAGCTCGGTTGTGCATTGTCGTTACTTGGCTCCGTCATTATCGTTCTCCATGCGCCTCCAGATGAAGAAATCGAAACTATAGATGAGATTTTAGAGTATGCGATTCAACCAGGTGAGTATCTTCTCTTACAAAAATGAAATTATTCGACGAAGCTAAGTATCAGCCTAGGCTTTCTTGTTTACTGCGTAGCGGTGGCCATATTTTCAACCGTTATGATATATAGAGTGGCCCCGAGATATGGGAAGAAAAACCCACTCATCTACATTTCAATTTGCTCGACCGTCGGCTCAGTTTCGGTTATGGCTGTCAAGGCATTTGGGATTGCGCTAAAGCTCACCCTGGCTGGCCACAACCAGTTCTCGCACCCGTCTACATACGCTTTCGCTATTGTTGTTGTATGCTGCATCCTGACACAAATGAACTATTTCAACAAGGCATTAAGCCAATTTTCGACCTCGATGTAAGTCTAGAAAGTTTATTATATTATATGTTGTTAATACATATGCTGATCCTCCTCGGTAGAGTGAATCCTTTATATTATGTCACTTTTACGACCGCAACGCTCTGCGCCTCTTTCATTCTTTTCCACGGCTTCAACACGACTGACCGTGTCAACACCATCTCCCTCCTCTGCGGCTTTCTTGTTATCTTTTCCGGAGTTTACCTCCTGAACCTATCCAGGACAGACCCCGATGGTAAATCACTAGCCGGAAAAACAGATGAGGAAGACGGTGTTCCCACCGATGGAATTGCATCTATTCAGACCCGCCGGTCATTGCAAAATCGAAGAAGTATCGATCGACATCGACGGAGCTCGTCGAGTCTTAACTATTACGGAGGGCCCAGTGACCGTGAAGGACTTATGCGTTCTTACGATGTTGAAACAGGCGCTTTTGGCCTGCAGGATCTCACGGAAGAGAGCGATCGCGATGATCAAGAGGACTCAACACAGAAGCGAAACGGCTCCGCGCTCCCGCCAATCTTGCCGAAGGATCCCGAGACATGAGATAAAAAGTTCTTGAAAAATGTCCCCTCTCGATTATGTTTTTTTTTCTTTCACCTCTCATCCCTTCCCAGATTCCCAATACATTTCTCCCCCTTATTAAAAAAATTAAACGTACACTTTTTTTCACCTCCCTCGGATATATAAGGGAGTTCGCCCATGATATAATGGAAACGATCACGAAAATACATACATAATTGTGATGATCCATTCTTTTCCCCTTCCTTCTCATGGTCACAAGGGTCGGGCCGGATTCGACATTCAATCATCAAATCAATCAACAGCAACAACAACAACATTCTACGATGCGGGTATTTCCTTTAGTTTTCTTTCTCCCTACCATTGGGTCGAGTTTGGGCGGACATATTGATCATCCAGGTTAGGTTACGTTAGGTCAGGTTATGTTTGTTAGGATAGGCTAGGTAACGAATCTCTCCTTCACTTATATTTATTTGGCCTCATATGCATAGTAGAAAAAAGGAGTATTAGGGCGTCTGTGTTTTTTGTTCTTTGTTTTTTCCTTCCCTTTTCCCCTTTTTATTTGCCCCCATCCTGTGTGGGCTGTGCTTGTTACTTATATATCTTTTTTCTCTTACATTTTCGTCTTCTCTCTTCTTTTCCTTTGCTACTTCATTTGTCACCTTATGTTCGTAGTCATTTGTTTTCTTTTTTTGTAAAACTCTTTCTTAGTTGGAAACGAAAGAAAAGAAGAACCTCAAAACTTATTTAGCTCTGAAAAGAGAAAAGCCAAAATAAGTGCATGAAAAGCAACAAATGCAAACCGGCGACGATGACAGAGAAGACGTTATATAAGGAAGCCTCCTTTTCTCATTCCTCTGCTTAAATATTTTCTCTTTAAGCCCGACTAACACGCCTCCTCTCCACCTTCTGTTCTACTTCATTTCTTGTAAATATGTATCCTTCCCTTTTCCGATGCCACAACTGATCTCACGATATTATTGTCTTCCTAGGTAGCTAGCTATATCATCTCCGATTCTTGTAGTGTATGCAATACGCATGCATGCCAAGATATTTTTACTTTCCCTCATTCTGTCAGATTTTGACTATGGTTGTACTATGCTTGATTCTCTTTCTCTTTCTCCCTTTCTTTTTTTTTTAAAAAAAAAACTGATTTGTTAGGTTAATACGCAGGTAAGTTCTATTCACTCGATTAGAGGTTTGGGAATCTCGACAGGACAAGAGAAATAGGAGGTGCATGTAATATCGAGATTTATGCATGTTGCTGATATCGTGCCTATAATAGCTACGTTTTACGCAACAGTTTCTCTTCCTTTTAGCCGATCTACTTACATATGTAGTTATATAATGATTTTCTGCAGAAAATAATGTGTGTATATGAGACCTATAACATGATCGGATCTACTCTGTACATACATGTAAACATACGGAGTACACATTCAATTAATGAGAAACATTCCATCTCATCATGTGTCAAGTGAGTTAACGGTGCTATATAGTGTGTGATACAGAATCATGGTAGATCAAGAGGGGAGAGGAGGGGGAGGGGAGAATAAATACAATCAGAAGGCGGGAACGAGTAACCGCAGGTATTTATGTTGTGATAGAAACTCGTCTACATATCATCTCCCATTCGACGTCTCCTAGATCACTTGATAATGCAGGTATTGTTACTTGAAAAGCATGAACGAGTTGGAGGCTGTGTGATTTTGAAAAAGGAAGAAAAAAGTAATCTATCTATCTCATCTACTGGATCGACTGGAGTTGATGACGTGAATCATGTAACTTCCAAGCCTAGCTCAGCCCTGCCGAGAGATATCCGTTGAAACCCGGGATCTGAAACAATGGAGGGAAGGTTGGACTAACGAATAATAGACGTCCAGATGCTCGAATGCATAGTGTCGTGTCGGCACTAAGTCGGTAGGGAGTCAAAACTTGTTGCTGGTGTTACGGGGTGCTGACAGACTATCCTTGCTCCACAGTGAAGCCGAAGTTGAACGGCTTCATTTTGAAAAGGTAAGACGGCTTCCCTACGTGTGCCGCTGGTCCAGTGAAAGACATTTGTTCAAAAAAAAATGGGTAAGCGTTCGGTAGCCAAAATGAAAATTCATTTAACCAATTAAACAATCAGAGTAACACATCCGCCTGCTTCCTAACCCAAAATTAGGTCCTGCTTGCGTGCCATATCAATCGTCCGCTTGATCATCTTCACTGTCTCAGCTAACGCTTCCATGGAAGTAGAGCTCGGGACCTCATGGCCACCGCTATGCATGTACCCAACCACATTAGGAGATTGGCATAACGCTAGAATAAGAGCGTCAAAATTTCGTAGATACGGGTCTTCTTGGCCCCATATAATCGCGGTTGGGACATGAATTGGATCCCCACCCTGCTCGGCGGTGATGTAGTTAATTTCCCCTTTAAGGAGGCCCTGCCATGAAATGGGTGGCGCCGCAGATATGAGGATGTTGCATTAGATGACGGGATTGATGCGTTGATTCACTGGGTCTTGCTGATATTTGTGAAAGCCGAAGGATGCAGCCAACATGGCGCCTTGAGAGAAACCCAGAATCCCGTCGAAAGGGCCTTCATTTTCGATGTATTTGTCCAAATCCTGTCCGGCGAGTCGGCAAAAGTTTCCTCGCTGGAGGTGACAAGAGATTTAATTTCTAGAGACTGGATTGTTCAAAATTGTACTCGCGTAATTGATGTTTTCGTCACATTAAAGCACATACGTACCTGGAGCGGTTGGCCATGGTAGACACCCCTCAACGAATTCGTACTCGTGATCGTTACCTAGCTCATATCGTATGGCAGCTAAGGAAATTGAAGAGAGCCTGTCAGTTGAGCAAGATCGAGGACGATAAGGTAATTTCTCTACCTGTCTGGATTCTGAATATCTAGATATAGGATATGTATTAGCAAGCCATGTCGAATTAAACGGAGGCCGAAACATATGTAGAATCCAGCATCCTGAAAATGAAGCCATTACCTGACTATTCGTGCCTGCACCATGAAGACACAGAAATCGCATGGCGTATTTGGCGCAAATCAGAATAATGACATTCTATGAGCGTTGATAGCCACTGAATTGTTCGAACGATTGTAGAAGGTTATAAAAATCTTAGATTAAAAGTCACTGAGGGCAATGCTAGATTTCTAGAAGACGGAATCATAAACTGGTTTTTTGGGTTTTAAAGAAAGACAAATATGTGTCCGATTCATTTTATCTGATGGACATGGGAGAGGGGGACGTGGTCATCCCGCAGGTCCTCTCTCAATTTTAGAATAAGCCTGGCATGGCAGTGGGGGGAGCTATAGAGAAGCACATTGACTAGCATGAACTTCCACTAGAGCATGTAGCTGTTCCGATCGCCGGTACATGTACATGTACATAGGGTGCTGGCCAGGAGCAAGTCTTCGAGCCCCTTTCATGCTTGTGTTGTAACACGGGCAGAACGGATTTCTCCTCGAAATCCATCCACCAAACCTTGGGTTAGCTAACGCGCTAGGGAAGATGGAGTAAATACTGTACAATTGGTTTCATCTGAAAGCACGAGAGAAGACCTTGCACCTTGCTGCTGGCTACTTTCCTAATGACAGATTCTCTGTACATGTGAGCACGTACATGAACAATGAACAATGAACAATGGTCGAAGATCTTGATGCTGGTAATATCTGCATATTGCCTTGATCGACCCCCCGCAATTGTGTCAGGTGCCGGTACAGCGCGTTAGTCAGCAGGACCACAATGCCCGACTTGGAATGGTTGGAAACCACCCGCGATGTCTTCATCTCATTCTTGTCACAGCTTGTATGTACATGTATAACTTGTACAGTTCTCGCTCTGGGATATGGCGACTCAAAGGCATTGAACCTGAAACCTAATCCATAGGCTTTATGCAGACTAGAACTGTGAACCCCAATCTCAGTATGCGGTATCACAAGAGCATCGCTTGGGCTGTTCCACATGATGGTTTGAAATGCACAACAACTCCGCAACCATGGCGTTATGACACATTGCTATATATTGAGCTTGAAACCAGCAGGGGACGCAACACTGCTGCAGTCTTAAAAGAATATGATCCGAGACAAAATAGGCCAGAGTGTGCTATCTCTGGGGTCGAGGGTTCACACAGCAGCAGCTTGCGAAAAAGTTGAAGGGTGAACTTCGCAATTATATCACTTGATTTTGCTTCTCTCGCAATTCAGATTCTATTCGACAATTATTACCCCAGAGCTCCAATACACTTCACCGACCTTAGTTGTAGTGTTTTTACCTGCAAGCGTCATCCCCAAAGATCCTTCCTACCCTTGCAGCTCACTTTCTCCCTCTGCGAGGCCAATAGCCATGGAACAGCCGTCAGAACGGTTCCAGGGTAATGTGGAGCCTATTGCGGTGATTGGACTTGCCATCAGGTTTCCCGGTGATGCCGTCTCTTCCTCTCTCTGCTGCTCCTGAAGAGGGTTTGCGGGTCGCATGGTAGATGCTTACAGCGAGCGAGGTTTCCTTGTTGAACTCATTTCAATGAGAGGATACCATGCATATTAATTTTCCAAGGAGCTGCCATCTTATTTTTATATTCACGTACATGTATGTACATTAATGTACATGTACATGTACATATACTAAACCAAATCTAACACAAAAAGTTGGATTGTCCTATGTGCCTGGTCGAACGGGAATGAGCCCCGGATAGTGAGAAAAATAAATATGCTGCTTACAAAAGAAATTACCTTAGATACATAGATATTGATATTCTTAGATCAACTTCTTGACGCTAATATATGAAGACAACATATGCTTATCCTACATTTAAACAACCACAAATCACTGACGGTGGGCGCGGTTGCTTGGGTCCACTCCGGTAACCAGTCCTGCTGCTGTTCAGAGTCAAGATACCCAATATATTGTCTCCTTCGCAAGTATAAAACGTACGTGGGCAATTTTGATTGTGCTTCAGAGAATCTCGATAGTATCTACACCATGATCATCAGGCGACAGTTCTTGCCAACATCCCAAAATGGATACTGTGTGTTAACCCCATTTTGAACCCCGAGTTCTGTTGCGCGGCGACATTTATGCAGCTTGCATTGCTGTTCCGTTTCGCTTGTTGGTTATCCAAGCCTAGATTGTTTTCCGAGCGACAATCCCTAGTAGGCTGTTCAGTGTAATAAATCAGTTTTATCTCCTGCACTGGATCACCCTTTTCGTGCGTATCTTGATGTTCTTCACTTTTGGTCAGAAGCTCTGGTAAGTGACGGTTGGTTATTACTGGTACTGTCCGCAAAGTGAAGATCACTTCTCATAAGGGCCTCCTTCGGGTTATAGTTGGGCAGGAGTAAGATTATTTGGATCGTGGAATGGGTGGCGTAGTTATCAAGTTTTCTCTTCTTATCCCCTTCTACCCTTTTATGTTAATAAATGGACATGCGATACATGTATTTTTTGTCACAAATAGCCCATGTTTGTCAACATGCATACTTTTAATCCAAAAAGCTATGGATAAGGTAACTAGCCGACATTCGATATTTCAGCAGTCGGAGTTTGCTCGGTATCGCAACAAATAAGCCGGGCTAGCTCAATCGGTAGAGCGTGCGGCTCTTAGGAGTTGAGATTCTTCGAGTATTTGAATATCCAATCCAATTGATCAACCGCAAGGCTGCGGGTTCGACCCCCGCGTTCGGCTTTGAGTTTTTGTGCCGTTTCTTTTTTCTCGTTTTTCTTGCTGGTCATAACTTGCCCTCAAGCGCGGTGAAAAATAAAGTTGACATCCTTGGTCGAATTATTTTCTTGGCGTTGATGCGAGGTAACTCCGCTTTGGTCGTTGCAGATTGGCACTGTCCACAGTCCACGACGGAAAACGGGCAGGGAGCATTGGGATTGCTCGTACTTCAGAGGAGCATTACATACCTAGATATTTCCGTTCGCCAAATCTCAAAAACCAACTTGAGGGTATCGGGCGGATAGGGCTTAGTTGCAAGAAGCGAGATTCTGTTTGAAGGTATCCACAATCAAGATCTCACGCAGACCAAGGTCCATCATAAGGCCCAAGGAGAGGCATGGCCATAGTGCCCTTCGTCGCTTAGACAGGTTTTTCTGCTCTGTTCTTTGGACCGTGATGTACTGAGCTGTCAGGGCTTGGGGGCATCCACAGCCACATATCGTATCGAAGAGCGGTATGGCAGGGAGAGTTGGGTATAGTAACTAACCACTGTAGCAAGCGTAATGTGAACAAACCGTGTAAGTGTATCTGAAGATTCAAGGGCAGCTGGTGAGGGAGTCAGTCTTAGGAGGGTGAGAAAAGGGGTTAAGGATGATCAGATAAGGATCAGACAAGCTTCCAAGGCGCCAAGATTTGCACTTCCAAGATTATTTATTTTGGACTAGCGCATCCCCTCATTCGTCATATCAGCTGACTAACCAAACCCTAATCAAACCTCTGGGCAGCAATTGACTTCGAAGTTGGATGGGTGGGCTATTATCAAAACTTTCTTGATGCAGCAATGAAGAGTCGGATGTCCGACCCTGCTAGTAATAAGACGAGACAATGCCAGGGCTGGCGAGGAAGCTGCTGATTTTTGCTGCTGTGGATGGGCTTATCCTTCAACCTTACACAACATCGCAACGCAGTGTTACGAGCAATCCATCCTCTGCGTTGCAGATTGAATACAAAACTCGCCGTATATACTCTCCGCCATCAGGCTCGAGCACTAATGACGCTTGCTTGGAATCTCATGGCGTTATCGGTGTGTAACCTCATCCCGGATACAATCAATTTTTTGGAACCTGACAGTCTTTCCCTAACCCGACAGGCCTACTCTCTCTCGCGTCATTCTCATTCCTAATATCCATTACCCAGCGCCAACAGGTAGCTCAGATCCTTGGAAAGCCTATTTTTGTTATTACAGGCGTAGCTATCATTCCTCTTTCCTCTCAGGCTGAGGCAACCAAGGCGATCAATCAAGCCCAAGCCCAGCTCTCTTCCGACAAGGATGAGGGGACAAACGATGATGCCGACGCCCAGTCTTTTGAGAGCGAGACCGACCTATCCATTGGTCGTAGTAGCGAGGATATCGAGCTAGAAATCCCTGATTCGACAGACCAAGAAATATACCCTGCTCTAGGTAGTAGGGGTAGGAAAGGGAGCACTATTGCTGAAGATGTTATTGAAAAGCGGGGCCGGTACGGCAGGTTTACGTCCCGCTGGTTTTACAAAAACGAATGGGCGGGGGAGAATAAGCGGGCACATGGTAAGGGATTTGAAGCGATAACAGACCCTGCGGCAGAAGGTTCCGTCAAAGGAAGAAAGAGCGGGGACTATAAGGACGAAATCCTAGAGCTCGATGACCTTTCGTCCACGGGACAGAAAGCTTCTTCTGCTCCTCAGGAAATAGACGCACCGGTAACAGGAACGGCAACGTACGAATTAATGCCGAAATTTCTACGCTATGCGAAGATGATGTTCAGTTCACGCAGTTTTTATTATTCTTATGATTACGACATCACTAGAAAGTTTGGCATCCATGATCCTCAAATGTCGCCAGTGCCGCTGCATAGAATGGCAGATCCCTTAGTATGAAAATTTTCTCTCTTTTTTACTGCTCTTCGAAGCTTACTGACTTGACTGCAGTATTTCTGGAATCGATATTTAATGACCCCTTTTATTGAAAGCGGACATCATTCATTCGTCCTTCCGCTCATACAGGGGTTTGTTGGACAGAAGGAATTCACTGTTACGAAGTCCGCCAAAGCACCAGGCGCCCGAGACGCCACGATTATCCCAGAAGTGGAAGTCGATAGTAATGCACCCGAGGTGCCAGCTGCGGAGAATGAGGGTGAACGTGACAGGTTTCTTCTAACTTTAATTTCACGTCGGTCAGTTAAGCGCCCGGGACTTCGATATCTTCGACGAGGAGTAGATGACGAAGGGAATGTTGCAAACTCTGTTGAG
Source organism: [Emmonsia] crescens (assembly GCA_002572855.1). Classification (NCBI taxonomy): domain Eukaryota; kingdom Fungi; phylum Ascomycota; class Eurotiomycetes; order Onygenales; family Ajellomycetaceae; genus Emergomyces; species [Emmonsia] crescens. The sequence goes on from PDND01000071.1 coordinate 82,738, forward strand.
ACAGAGCAAATCCTATCTAGGCCGTCATGGAATCCTTCGGACAAGGTATACTCTCTGCTCCAAGTTCGCGGGTCAATGCCGCTTTACTTCTCTCAATCTCCTTATTACTTCAAACCCATACCTGTTCTCCGCCATTCCATCGAAACAAACCAAGTGTCATTTGCCCGGCATTTCCGCGACCTTAGCAGGCGGTATAGCGAAATTCAGGTCGTATGTCTCCTGGATAAACATGGCGTCGAAGCTAAAATTGGAGAGACATACGAAAGTTTCGTGGACACTTATAATAAACGTGACAATGCAGACTCACCCACGATTGGATTTGAATGGTTTGACTTCCACGCAGAGTGTCGTGGAATGAAATTCGAGAACGTCCAGCGCCTAGTTGATTCAATTTCAAGAACACTAGATCGATTTGGCAACACCGTTATACAGGGAAATACGGCCTTGAAAAGCCAGTCGGGCATCATTAGAACAAATTGTATGGACTGTTTGGATCGTACTGGTGTTGCGCAGTGTGCTTTTGGACAACGAGCATTAGAGAAGCAGCTGGAAAGCGAGGGCTACTCTATCGACCTACGGACCAGCACATCAACGCAGTGGTTCAACGTTTTGTGGGCCGATAACGGGGATGCCATCTCTAAACAGTACTCCTCAACAGCTGCCCTAAAAGGCGATTTCACCAGAACGAGAAAACGAGACGTTCGCGGAGCTATCAACGACCTAGGACTAACTCTATCCCGCTACTTCAACAATATAGTCAACGATTACTTCTCCCAAGCCTGTATTGATTACCTACTCGGCATCGTCACAACCCGTGTTTTCGATGAGTTCGAGATGAACCTAATGTCCGCTGACCCAGGGATATCTATCGAGAAAGTACGGCAGCACGCCATCGACACTAGCTGCCAGATTGTCATCAGCAACGAATCCGAGGAACTCGTGGGAGGCTGGACAGTTTCCAGCCCCCACCAGCCTAATACACTGCGCTCACTACCATTCGAGCAGTCCGTTCTTTTATTAACAAATGCAGCCGTCTACTGCTGTCGCTTCGACTGGGATACGGACAAAGTTATTTCCTTCGAGCGCATTGACCTTCGCTCCATCACCAGCATCAACTACGGCACTTACATCACTTCCACCCTCACCGACGTCCAAATGGACCCGAAACACAACGTCGGAGTCGTAATCACTTACCAACCGGGCGCGGAAAATACACTACGCATAAACACACGCTCCCTCCAAAGCCTCTTTGAACAGATATCACAACAATCCTCCTCCTCCCCAGACAATACCTCAACCTCGGGCCCGGAGTGGGACATCTCCTCGCTATTTAAACCAAGCGGCAGCGGCAGCAGTAAACTCCCCGCCTCGCGCTTCATGGCGTTCAAAATCCTCCCGCAGACTAACATGACCGCTAGAAATGCCCTTGACAATGTGCAGGTCAGTGAAAATGATGCTGCGCGTGCGCTTTGTGAAGAGATTGAGCGCACTGTTATGCGGGGAGCGTCGGATAAAAGTGGCGCTACCAGCACCGGCGGTTCGGTACATGTCGATAGGCATTCGATGGTTGAGCAGGTGGAGATTATTTCGGTGGCTGATGCGAAGAAGCGGACGGGGTATTTGGAGCATTTGGTGTTTGATATTAAGAAGTTGGTATGGGCGTGAGGGCTCTCTGGTTTTCTTCTTCGTCTCTTTTAGGCATGGAAGATGAGATGGGGAAGTTCCCTTTTTGTGTTTTATTTTATGGTAACTTTGTCCAGTTGCTGACATTTTGTGGTTTCGGTTGATTTTGTTTGTTGATGAGCTCCATACATGCATTGCATCATACAGGTTGATACCCAGGTGGGAATAGTTTGAACATATATATATACTGCGGAAGAACGTTGGATCATAAATAATACATCTTGTTTCATATTTTCAAAATCCAAAGGGCCCTGTTCAGCTTGCAGGTAAATAATGATAGTTTGCAAACTTCCCCGGTTTTAGTATGTCGCATGTTGTCTTGGGGGGATGGATAGGTAGTCATATATTTCCCTCCCGTAATCGTCGGAACGACTTAACTTTGGTTATCTAAGAATAAGTTGAGTAGTTTCATGGAATTTTTGACGTTCAAAGGTCCAAGGCTCAGTAGCCTTGTTCACCTATACAGAGCTGTCATTTTCTCCCCGACCTTATACCCTTCACGATATCGTTCCAGACTGCTGGGCCGTTTCCGTGTAGTCTGGGAAGAAGTTGTCCTGCATAGTCTTTATCACAAGCGGTATCATTGGGGAGCTGTAATTTCAGGAAGACTCTGTTTCGCGCGACCCCTTGGGGGCTGAAACTTGCACATAAGGTGATAAAGAAGGTGATTGGAAGTAATGGGTAGAATGCCGTGAAGTAAGACGTTCGAACAAGAGACAAATTTGACGAAATAATTCTTGCTTATGGTATCCATATGAGAATGTGTTCAGATCCGAAATTCCTTAGGGGGGAGTCGGCAATTGAATATTCTGAGAACGTTCAACAGGTGGAGAGGGCAGCTCAGAGGGATTACTATTCATGATGGGAAAGGCGCGATTCAGTTTCATCAGACTCGAGCGGATTGGGAAGCCTGGTCTCCTATTATTGTCTAGACTTAGGATCTAGTAATCGTCAAATCAGACTTTTGTCGGCAATTGAGGCCGTCTATTTCATAGTCGATGATCGATTTAATATGTTTTAGAAGGAAAATAGAACACCGCTAAGGGCCATTAGTCCCTGAGCTGAATGAAGGTTAATATGCGTCTAGCTTTATTCAGTTCAAGTTACAACATTTTCGGGGGCCAAATGTATATGGATTCGTGTACTATTCGTTCGCTTGGACGTGACGATCGATATTTCTCGTTCTCTCGGGCGATACGAGAGATGAGCGATTTGATATCGCTGGGAGTAGTAGCGTGGATCCGATGTCATGCATGTATATCTCAGCTCAGATATGATATCGGGCTTCAGCCTTCAGAGCATCGTTTATTCATTTTCCTTATTTTTTGTATTAAGCTGAGGGAAATAACCTTTGGCAGGATATGAATCCCGCAGCCCCCAATGCTTTGGCTTATTTGTGGCAGTGATTGATATGTATTGGTACCTGAGGCACCAGCCAAAACACAAAGGAAATAGCCTGACCAACGAGCAACGGATTTCCCTGGATTATTTGTGACATTGGAGTAAGTTTGGCAATTTTCCCCAAGCGGCCTGCACAACCATCAGTAGCGCGTGTGGATGTTTTTATATGGAAATAAAGCAAAAAAAGACGTTATATCCACGCCAAGCATTCTGCCACCCGCCACCGCCCTCTTAGCCGTTTTGGGACATTCCCACCACCCACCAAACCCTCACTCAACTGTGCCATCACCAACCAACAAGAAACAATCTTGGAATCCTCGCGCGAAAATTCCACTGCTTGCAAACAACCCTGCCCGCGCTTCGTATCTATTTTCTGCCTGGGTTGCGGGACTTTTCTATAGCAAATCAAGTCTCCGGTCTTTCAGGTTGGTACATCGTTATTCCCCTTTTGCAGATTTCAATTCCGCTTCCACCAAGCCCTATATCTGCACCCCGCCATCACACTAAATCGTTTTGCTTTAGAAGTCAACCGCATCCCTCATCAACGGACATTTATATCCCCCCTGGAAACCCATAGCAAGGAGTCGCGTTGTGATTTGGAAGATTATCTATTGGCGATAGGGGCGCCCTGCCTGAAGCTACTCGTGGACCGTCGTTCGGTGATAATTGAAACTACACCAGAGATCCGCGCTGCCCGTAATCCTGTGTTGGCTATACCCCTACGAATTTCTATCACCATGGCGTGGCAGCCGCAGGACGAGCCATTGAGGCAATTGGCTGGATTTCTAAATGATTCATTGAACGGAAGCGATAGCTCTATCCGAAAACATGCCGAACAGGTGCGTTTACAAACCCCCTCCCCCTTTGTTACTATCCCCCCACCACGAATAATGCTCCGCTATATAGTAAAAACTACTGGGCGCTTCAAGCCTTTTCTACCCCTTTAGGGATTCGCTGACGGTTATTATTTTGTAGATGCTAGTGCAAGCTACAACGTCCCCAGATTTTGCGAATTATCTTACCTACCTTTTCAGCACCCCTTCACCCCCTCCTCAGATCGGGTTCGATCTTGAAACTTATAATGTCGTTCGGGTCGCAGCCTCATTGAACCTAAAAACCAAACTTAAGGTCGCATATGGAACTGTTACACCGGAGAGTCTGGCATATATTCGTTCCTCTTCGCTCTCCGTCCTTCAAGATCCTTCGCCCCAGATTCGCAACTCGGCCGGCTCCATAATTGCCGAGATCGTCGCACGAGGTGGTCTGCTAGCATGGCCAAATTTGCTGGACGAACTTCTTTCCCTGGTCTCGAATTCTTCAGGATCCGTCCCCATTTTAACCCAGGAGGCAGCCATGTCCGCTCTTTCGAAGGTCTGCGAGGATAATAAAAAGCTCCTGGACAAAGATTTCCAGGGCCAGCGACCTTTAAATATTATTCTCCCGAGGCTAATGCAATGCACATCGAATCCTAGCCCAAAAATCCGCGCTGCCGCTTTATCAACAATCCACATGTTCCTTTCTCAAAGACCAGATGTTTTAATCGGCTCGTTAGATACATTTCTTAATCATGTGTTCCAGCTTGCCAGCGACCCAAATACCGATGTTCGGAGGACGGTATGCCAGTCCTTTGTTCAGTTAGTTGATATCGCCCCGGATAAACTTGTTCCTCACATTGCAGGGCTTGTGGAGTATGTACTCATGCAGCAGCATGACCCTGAGGACCCGGAATTGGCTTTGGATGCAGCAGAGTTTTGGCTGGCCGTTGGGGAACAGAAAAAGTTACAGGAACCGTTGGTGCCATACCTGGGTAAAATTATACCTGTGCTTCTTCGCAGTATGATATATGATGAAGACGACGCGATACTTTTAGCCGGAGAGCACGATGATGCCGAAACTGAAGATAAGGTAGAAGATCTGAAGCCTCAATTTGCTAAATCTAAAGGTTCTCGGGTACAGTTGACTGGTGGTGATGGCAAGCCCAACGGCGATGCTGTCAATGAAGTGGTCCCCGACGATGATAATTTGAGTGAGGGAGAAATAGAAGATGAGCTGGACGAGTTTGGGGATGAAGACCCTGAAGCAGAATGGACACTACGGAAATGCTCAGCGGCCGCGCTAGATGTATTCGCCAACGTTTATCATCAGCCTGTTTTCGAAATAATATTGCCATACCTCAAGGATAACCTGCGGCATGCCCAGTGGACAAATCGAGAAGCTGCTGTTCTAGCGCTGGGTGCTATTGCAGATGGTTGTATGGATACCGTCACACCTCATCTACCAGAACTTATCCCTTACCTTATATCCCTCCTTTCCGACCCGGAACCAATCGTCAGGAAAATCACTTGCTGGTGTCTCGGGAGATATTCAGAGTGGGCTGCACACCTTGATGCCGCTGAAAAGGCACAATTTTTCGAGCCGATGATGGAAGGGATTCTGCACAGGATGCTTGATAATAATAAGAAAGTCCAAGAGGCAGCTGCATCAGCCTTCACAAGCTTAGAAATGAAGTCTGACGCCAACCTTCTGCCTTATTGCCAGCCGATACTGCGACAGTTCGTTCTTTGTTTCGAAAAATACAAGGATCGAAACATGTACGTACTTTACGACTGTGTCCAAACGCTGGCCGAAAACGTTATGTCTGAGCTAGCGAAGCCAGAACTGGTGGAGATTCTCATGCCTGCGCTCATCCAACGATGGAATAAATTGTCCGACCAGTCCAGGGAGCTTTTTCCCTTATTGGAATGCTTGGGTTACGTGGCTGCCGCCTATGGAGATGCTTTCTCCCCCTTTGCACCCCCAATATTCGCCAGGTGCACTAAAATTATATACACCAATATCCAGGATTATCTTACCGCCGTCAATCACAACACTGGTGAGGAGCCGGATAAAGATTTCCTGGTAACAAGTTTAGACATGCTTGGTGCGATCATCCAGGCTATCGATCCCCAGAAAAGCTCTGAACTAGTGACCACATCGCAGCCACCGTTCTTTGAACTTCTCCGCTTCAGTCTTGAAGACCCTAATTGGGAAGTGCGGATATCATCATACGCCCTCCTGGGGGATTGTGCAATTAATATTTTCTCTACTCTCGAACCCGTCCTTCCTACAGTGATGCCCATTCTAATCAAACAGCTTGATCTCAACTTAATAAGAGACGATGAGTCTGAGAATGGTCTTCGTGTGATTAACAATGCTTGCTGGGCTACTGGCGAGATTGCTGCTGCCAGCAAAGCCGGCATGGCCCCATTCCTAGAAAATATTTTCCAGGCCCTCACTGCAATCGTGAGCAATGAAGAAGTTCCCGATTCTGTTAACGAGAATGGCGCGATGGCATTGGGTCGACTTGGAATCGGATGCGCTCCACAGCTTGCCCCACACCTAGGAGAGTTTGCAGAAATGTTCCTTCGGTCAATGGCGAAAATCGACTTCACCCGCGAGAAGGCAAGCTCGTTCTTTGGGTTCAATCAAGTCGTCCGGGAAAACCCAAAGGCTATGGAAAGCTGTCTTTCGGATTATTTCCATGCAATTGCGACATTCCCTCATAAATCGTTGAATCAGCCCCACTTTCAGGACTTGCAACAATCTTTCCAGCAGGTGAGTTAACTTCCATGCCTCAGACTTCCTTTGCCTCCCCCCCAACCATTATTTTCGGGTTATCTCACATTTCTATATGCCCACAAAGTCTAACCCGGAGCCAACTCTATAGGTTCTTCAGGGATATAAAGACCTAATCCCTGACTTCAACTCCTTTATGGCCTCCCTGCCCCCACCCGTTTCCAGAAAGCTCCAAACAGCATATCAAGTCTGATATATCTAGCACATATGTGTTAATTTTACTTTTTTATCATCTATTAAGAACAAGAGATGCCCCGTCAATGTTATTAAAAAAAAGCCCTCCCAGACGGCAATGAATGATATGATAGCACATTTATATCCTTTTTTATTCAATATATTCTTAAGAACTGATCAAATCCTTTTTTCAAAGCTCTATACACTTTACTTTCCAATGCATATTTTCATGGGGTTTCTTATTTTCCTTTTTCTCCCTCTACTTGTTTGTTTGGCTTTTGATTTTTCTGTTCTATTTCTGGGCTTCTTACTCTCTTTTCTTGAGGATGTATGCTCGCCCCTTTTGTTACCCTTTTACTTCCAAGTTCTACTCGGTTTCTTTTATATACACATGGAGCAGTCGCAAAACATCGTGCTTATTTATTTTGTTATATGCTTACACGTGCATTTATCTGTGAAGTGAAAACAACCCACGCAGTGGGCTGAAAAGGAGATGGGAGCCGGATTTCATGTGAGATTTTTGGGAATATTTTGTAGGTGATGACGTATATGAGCATACTGGGAGGGTAACAGAGTTTTACTCGAAGTATGCCTCTATGCTCCGGTATTGTTGATGTGGGTGCTAAAGCAGACGCAGGAGAGGAGGATATATACTTGGACGCTTACCTAGGTCCTGTTTTTCATGTATGGCAGAGGAAAAATAGGAGAAATGGGAGGATTTAATGAGTGATGATACCTCTATGTCTGCCGTTCGACCACAAGGAAAAAGGGAGCTGGGTTAAAAACTACATGTACATGAATGGATGACGAAATGATGAATGAGATAGATTGAAGAAAGGGGCGAGAGGGATATCAATATATCGATCATCCATTTCTTGAGAAAATAGTGTCTGGTTGAAGGTATTCAGCTAGGGGCATTTTCTACAGTTCTTTTTTATCATCTCATCCATGGCTCTCGTCTGTTCTGCGTTTCAACTTGATGGCTGTTTATCTTTATCTTTATATCCTGTTCTTCCTCTTTTTCTATACCTCATAGTTTCATGCATGTTATATTTTTCGCTCACGTATTTCTTCCTGTCATCTATGCATCGCATGTTTACGTTCATCTCCATATATTGTTCAGCTCGGCTGCAACTTATTTATTTCATATCTAGGAAGAAGGCAACATTAAAACAAGAGAGGAAGTAAAGAAAATAAGAATAGCTTCTCCTCTGTGGTTATCTCAGTGTCCATCCAGCATCTCCTTTTTCTTGATTATTTCTGCTCTAAGTTATTACTTACTTCCCGCTCCTCTCACTCTTTTTCTCCTAATGCAGATGCAACCTCCGAAGGGCAATCAATCACTATAGTGATCCTAGTCCTGATATATGTCAAATATGCCCCTTTCTTGCCCTTTTTATGTTGATGAGTGGACAGAATAGGATACCGCGGTCTGTACATATATTGTTTTTTTTGCTTTCACGTTTTTTCCAGGCATGCATTATTCAGATAGGTATTTAGATAGCATATATATAGCCATAATTCATTAAATTTTATCAGCGTCACTGAGTTAACGAACAATAATTTTATTCTTCCTCATTTTTCACCTAGTACTATTCCTACACTCCATCTAGAATTGCAGACCTTGCCTTCAGCGAGTCTAAGCCACGGGCATAAAAATTAATGACCAAAAGAGTTGCCGATGATTAAACCGACCTCCACTTTCACAACAAGCATATATTCCATGCAGCATACACACTCTTATCCGACTATAGCGTGCCAACGACAAGTATGGCTTCACGAGAATCGCCCAAGGATAGATGATTCGAGATGTTGCAGCTTTGTGCGCTCCCTTTTCTTTTCCATTAACTGCTGAGAGCAAAAGCAGCCCGTCTCCAATTCTCACTCGATATGTTTCGAGGGCCACATGGAGTCTTACAGAGGACAGAGACTAAAAATAAGAGGGTTAGACGTGTCAATATAGCCATGTGTATAAGCACGAGTATGGGAGTGTCTTCGGGTGCACACTGTGTTGGTTTTTAAGGGGTTTTTCCTCTCTTGTCACTGAGTATCAGAATTCTTTGAATCGTAAAATCGTGGTTAAATGGGAGAGGGAAGACTGAGGGCGAGACACCGGTAATGTTTGCCTGTAGAGTAAGTTCATTTTCGCCTTGTATAACGTTAGATGTGCTACCTGAGGGTATTGGACAATTTCCATATTTTCGTTTCATTTTTTTTAAATAGTGTCCATTGCGAGCATTCAGCTGGGCCAACAGCTACTTTTTATTGTGAAAATCCAATGGCAACCCGTGGGAGAATATCACGACGACAATGTCTTTGTCACAGTTGCCCATGCTCCAACTTCCAACTGGCAACAAGTAACAAAGACATGCAGAGATGATAAATTCAAAAAAAAAAAAAGAAAAACAAGGAAAACGAGGGATTCAGAATGGAAAAAACAAGCGAGAGACCTCATTTTCGTTTCAAACCTGTGAAACAAACCCAGAAATATCTCTGCATTGCATTGCATGTAATATATGTAACTACTAATGCACATGGCTTGGTCCGTTGCTTTTGTTGCACAGAAAACACACGTGGGAGAATGTAAGATAAGAACGGGCTGAATAGCTGCATTATCTCAATCCTCTGTGTTTTCTTTGTCCTCCCTGAGACTTTTTCTTGTCTCTGTAATGCATGCCGCGAAAGACAGTAGTTGTGCTGCTTCAGTTCGCGTGGGTTCGGGGGAGGGAGAGGTTGTGCCAGCCTCCTTCTTTCTCCAACTTGCCCGTGATATGCAGATTGGTCCATATATTTTGCCAGCCCTAGCAGCGATTGGACGGGGCTGTTTTCTGCTGTACCACATAAATCAAACGAATCCAAGAGACAAAATCTGACGTGCCTTGTGATCTTTATTTTCGAGCATTGTGGTATCCGAATTGCGGCAGTGAAGCTGCTACATGTTCAGCTTTCTCACATGGATTCTCCTTGTCCTGGTCCTGCCAGGAAATTCTGAGCCAGGACCCCGGCGGTTAACCAATACGAAGGTGCGTGTGCAGGTGTACATATTTTATTTGAAATTCTCTGTTCTCTGTATATTTGCAAATTTTCCAAAAACCCCTGAATGAAGCTTGTCGTAGGAGACATGCCTACTAAGCGAGCAGAGCCTCAAACTAAGGGGCGTCGTGCATTCAGCTGCAAATATTAGCTAGGTAGACGGACAATCGGCGCTACCGTTCTCATCGGATTTGGTGTTTTTTCTTTCGTTTTGAAAGCAAAAAGCGGTTCGTAAAGAAAATGTACTCCGTACTAGAGATACATTTCGATCTTGATGGATGATGGAAATAAGCCCTGTAGGCACTAGTTAGCTAACTTCCACTAATGTTAAGGTCGGGAAAATGTTGGAGCCTTCACAGCGGCCTTGTTAACCAACCAGTGAACCAGCGCGAAGTATTTAGTCAGCCCAAGCTGCGCACGTTCAACACAATTTCCGTTCATAGTTTGCCTTAACAGGCCGACGTAACCACATCCCAGCGGCTCTGCGCCATCTGTCTTCCTATTTGCTCGCGTGGGGTTGCTCCCAAATACTGGTGGAGCCGCTCCCCTAGGCCCCTGCTAGCTAGTCTCATCAACTGGCTCTGTTCCATGGCCGATCCTGATCAATCGGGCCAAACATGTAAATTAGAAAATTGAGAAAAGGAAGAGAAAGAGAGGAAAGAAAAGGGGGTCAAAAGAACAGATCCCTTATGATCATGGCTGCCAGCATACCATGGAAACAGCATCAACAACCCACTCAATCTCTTAATGAGCAACAATACGGTAGATCTCGCACTGTATGTGGCTGCTTTACGCTTCTAGAGGTTGTTCTGCACATTTGAAGTGCTCGTAATACAGATGTTGGATCCTCCAGAAACACCGTTTTCCTCCAAATATGTTTGGTTCAAAAATTATGCACAAGTCCTTGGAACCATCTCCAGAAAGCATATGCATCAGATAAAAATTAGTAGAAGAATTACATGGATACAACCAACAAAAAAGTTCGCCATCTACGGACTATGTAACGACGGAGAACGTCCGGGCGGGCCAAGTTATTTTACGCGAACCGTTACCTGCATAAATTGGTCTGGTTCCAGAAAGATGAAGGTGAGGGGAAACTCTGAGCCGCTGTATCTAACCGCTGCCAGGCCAAGAATTCACAGATATCCTTTTTATGATAGAATTTTGATTTGCTCGGCGCTTCCATGTCTGCAGTTTTTGGCACCAAATACTTGACGCACCGACGCAAAGCAAGGTCTTTGTAAAGGCCTACAGCAAACAACCGTTCAACAGTGACGCACCAACATTACAGAATGCCAGCCCGTTCATTCTGATGCTTCTAGGGATCAAAGCCTCGTGGTTCAGCAGGTTCCCCTTTTCAAATATTTCCCGAACACCTTTTAAGGGCATGCAAGAGGTAACATTGAAGAAACTACAATATTGGGGCCACTAGCAAATCAGTATGCATCCATGAATGTATGCGCTAGGGGCATTTGAGTTCAAGAATATAGCTCGCTTGTCCGGTATCCAGAATGACCGCTCATTGTGGCAGAGAAAAGTGAGAACCGAAGTATACAATCTCCCACTTGTCAGACAGTAGGGGAGGGTAGCGCAATGGTGCCTCGTGCGCGGTGAGGTCAGGTCCCAGTGCCAATCTGCGGAGAGGGGGGGAGGGGGCGGGGGGGTTAACAGCACGAGGGGAACATTGCCTGGAAGTGATGTCTTCATCCGCACCCTTGTTTCCCGATTCAACCTCTGGATTTCTGAGCTCTGGCAACTTATTTCGTCCGCCCTGTTAATCATCTAGGGGTCTCTTCTGTGCTCGTTGAGTTACCGGCTGTGTCTGCCTGCTGTGGACTGCTGGGGAGTACCCTTCATCATCAAGAAAAGTACAAATCTTGAAGCAATTCAAGTTGTGAGCGAGTTTCTGCGTCTAGAGACTGTACTCGAGCACGTGCCAACACCAGTATTCCACGTCGGAGCGTTGTTGCCACCGTCACGCAGTGCCATTGTTTCAGAGTTGAGAGGGTGTCTAATATACATGAGAGGGAAGGCGGCCGCCAAGTGGGTAGTTCTTTAGGAAAATCGGTTGGTACAGTCCTCCGCTTGCATCGGCAGAGACCTTTCCATCATTGTACTAATGGACCTTGTACTCTTCAGTTGTGCGGGCTTTTCGATGGACATCTTCCCCATTTTTCAGTGCAAGCTTCTTCTTCTGACGCTCATCAAGTTCAACATCAATAAAGTACTGCAAGTCCATAGGTAACAAAACGAATCCGGGGTCAGCCGTCTGGTCAAACTCGGCATGGCAGGTTGGACACAGTGCGATTCTATTCTCGACTGAGGTTAAGTCAAAGTTGATGATATTTGCATCATACCAGAGTGGTATCTGCAACGGTAGGGAATTATTACCCATCTCCCATCTCCCATCTCCCATCTCCCATCTTCCATTAGATCCAGATGGATGAGACAATGTTTACTCGCCTGCGAATCATCCTTCCCGAATCCCACTTCGGAGTAATCGTGCCGCTGCTTACTCGCCCCTTGTAACGAGTGCTCCAGCCACATGGCAAACCTGGTTGTTGAAGTATTGCATGCCCAACACTGATCTCCCGGAAGTCTTTAAATCTCGAGCTCCGTTTGGAGAACACGTCGGACTTGGGATAATCACTCTGCGAAGATGAGTACTTTGCTGTGTAGAGAGATGGATCAGAATGAAGATCCGGCAAGCTCTGGGTGCTGGGTGGGACGGAAGAGGTGGTAAATCAGGCGTGGAGGCGTAGGGGGCATCTTAGCGTCGCGGTCAGCCATGATTCATGATTAAAGCTGTTTTATATGCCTTGACTTAGATATGGATATATTATATATTTATACTCTATTCCCTTACAATAATAATATACAAATCTCATGATATTAATTCGATATCCGATCGATGCGTCTCAGAACGCTATCCACCATACCTAGCTTTGACATTTTTGGCTGTGATTTACGTGAAAAACCTACAGAAATCCGTAACTTGCGCATAACTAACTACCTAGGTACCTAGGCTGGTTTCCAGAAAATACTGGAGATAGATTGCTTTGATCTATTTCCTGTCCATTCATACAATTTGACGGCTCGACGGCGAACGAAAAACAAAAAGTCTGTGTGAAGAGTTTAATCCTGGTAATATTTAATCAACGCATCCTTGCCCATCCACAATCCCCTTCAAACATTGAATTTCTTCTCACCCGAAAGTTCTCAGAGCTAGACGTCAAACTTCAAACATAATTTACCAATGGGTTTCCCCGTTTTCCAAGTAAAATTTCGATAGCTAATTTATCGTGCATAAGGGGGTGCATGAAATAAGTAAATAAGCTGCTGCCCGGCGTTTCCGGCATGGCGCTGGCTATTATACATGTATATAGATATATTCCGTATATAACTTCCGAATAAGGGTAATGTTACGAAACGGCTCTCCCCCGATTTTGAGCTGACCACCGCCAGCAGCCGTGCCAGATTTCGCTACTGAAAATATATGTCGGCATTCTCTTGTTCCTATGATTGGAACAGGGAAAAGCGAAAGAAAAGAAAGAAAAGAAAGAAAAAAGAATTATTGAAACATTGGAAGCCATTCGGACCTAACCCCTTGTTCTCCTTTTTACCGAGGCAATTAAGTAGTAGTTTGGCGCGAGTTCAAGTGTGCCTTAGCCAGCAGACTTTCGCGGGCTTACGAATATATACCCTTTTGCAACCGAATAATAGTACTCCGTAGAAGGAGACGAATTACCCTCCGGAGTATATTTTGGCCAGTAATTTACACCCCCATCTGGCATCTACTCATGGCCTGTAAACAGCCTTGAATGGCCAAAGCATAGCTTTGGGTTTTTCTTAGAGATTTCTATACTTAGAACCCTAGAGCTAAGGGCATTTGCCAATCAAGCTTGGTTTAGCCCGAGAGCACAGCCAGAAAACTTAACAACGGGGAGAAGTTCCCCCGTGAACCACGGCGGCCCAGGAAGCCCTCCAATCAATACCCGGTAAGCAGGTGGGATCCTGCAGGTCGGCTTGCTGGTGTTGAGGACTGTGAGCACCGACATCATCCTAGGACTTTCACTATCATTATTGTGACACCGGGGCTTGATTCATGTTCACACTGAAATAGAGTTATGTCATGGGAGGCCGAATCAGTCCGGCTGGGGTCGCAATGGCTGCCTCCGCATTCAGCTCTGAAATGGAATAATGTGTTCGCGGGTTTTTGCGGCTAATTTTTCGGCTTCACGTTATGCTTTGAAAAGGAGCTAGCGAAGGGCTATTGTGAGTAGGAAGTCGATCAAGGAGATCAGTGCTCTGTTAAGTACCGGGCAGCAATGGCTTTTTGGTTTCCGCCACCAAAAATTAATACTTTCAGCTACGGCCGAAAGGGCTCCAAAGTTAATTCTTGCAGTATTTATCCCACATGGTCATCTAGGATGATCCCTGGGCATTCAGGGCAACAAACAGCGGCATCTGATGTTGTCGTTGTGGAACATAGCCGAATGAGGGATTTGTCCTTCGAAAAGCTGTTGATGGTGGTCATTTTATTGTGTCGCCATTTGAAATAGATGTACGGAGCAGCTGAAGTGAAGTTGAAACATCCCTTGGTTATTTATTTATGTGTGTCGCGAGAAGCAGAAATATCGTTTCGCCAAGTTTCTTCCACCTGCCTTGTTCAGAGCCTTTTTATTGCTACGCAAAAAGTATTTCCTGTGCAAAAGGTTCTGGCCAAGTTTAGCTGCTTTTCTCCAAATCTTGGAGTTTCTCAAAAGCTAATAAGTTTCAACATGCTGCACTTACTCTGACCCCATACTCTGGCAGCGAATAATCTTGTACTTCCTCTGCACGATCTGATTTGCTGAATGTTCTTCTTCCTGTATTTGCCTTGTTCTGCCCCTTCAGCCAATGGCTTGCAGAACGGCAATCGGTCGTATTCGGGAAGGCTGGCGTCCCTGCATCTCTGTTGGGTCAAGAATGGGCTGCTGTAGCAGTGTAACTTGGTTGCTGAAAATCTGGGCAGTTCTCATCACCTGGATCACATGCATTAGTGCAATGCTATTTATATATTTAAGATATGAAACTGCGCCCGCTTTTGGTCAAGTGGTGTGGACGGTCGGGTGGGCAATGCTTCAAGCTTTGTGGGCTCCACTTCTTTGGCGCTCAGGAAGATTTCTTGTTTCAATAATATTAAGCGTGGTTTCTCCGTTTCGCGGGGGAGGCTGTAACCTGCCACCCTCTTCGTCCAACACTGCCTCGAAAAACACCAAGTTCTGCAGGTTTGTTTCAGGATGCGATCAATGTCCGTGCTAGCGATGGGTTTCCTCGCTGAAGGAAAATAAGCTTGACGATAAGCCCTGTCAGGCTACCGTGTGCAAGCGGGGGATAACCAACAAGCGGAGTTGCCCGCTTTTAATTATTCGTAATGATTACTGATCTCAGAGGTATTTTATGTCTACTTTGTGTGTACGGAGTACATGAACACATGTACCTTGTCTCTAAGCCTCTTCGTCGAGCGAACCTTCAAACTTCCCGATCCTCAACGATTGCGATTGCTGCTGGGGAGGCGTTGCACTGAACTGTGTATTTCACTTAGCTTGGCCCAAGTCTTGGATCCATGTTCCTTTCGCTTCTCGGGAGAGACGTCATGCTGTCGCCTTCACAAGGGAAGGTTGTATATTTTCTCTGGCTAATGTATCACTTGGCGCGGACAGAACGACATGGGTGCCATATGGGATGGCCATGAAGGATGGATGCCGAGGCCGAATACGTCTCCCTATGGTGAGTCACTGCTGCATTAGTTGCTTTCGGAGATGCAGAATTATTCAGCAAATTGTGTCTAATGGATGGATCCGGCCCTGGGCGTAGTGATTGCCTGATTAGTAATTTCGAATATCAACTCGCAGTATTTGATGGTGTATGGGATTAGGGTTTTCATCTGAGCGAAGAGAAGGTAAATCTTGATCTCTCAACCCATGGTAACAAAAAAAAAACTGTATCGAAATCCCACACTTTGGAGGCATAGATAGACAAAGCCAAAAGAGGTAATCGCCTGGGCCATTGTAGTTAGTCAAAAAAGTTGAACTAGAATAATTAACGCTAGGACGCGTACATACAAAGGGATCTTCGGGATGTGTCAGTGCTTTTGCGCAGCCGCGCCGAAGAACCCCGGAACCATACCTTCAAATTAATCTTTTCATTGCACCGTGCAGTTTCAATATCAAGGTCTCCGAATGTTTGGCAAAGTACATGTCCATGTACAAAAGATGGGGCGGAAACAAATATGTTGATCCACCCCCAAATGTTTTCGGAAAATGGCAGAGGCAAATGAATGAATAATGGCTCTCTCCACATTTTCCCGTCAAATCAATGCTGTGTGTTACGTGAACTCTCCAGACAACTGCACAGACTTTAAATCCTTTCAATTGCAAGCTTTTAGTTGAACCTGCACAAAACAGCCAATCAGGAAAATTGTTTCTGCCGAGGACTGGAAGTATCATAATCAGGACGATGTCAAAACCCCCCAAAGAGCCCTGTAAAATTAAGGTTACCTGCGCCATCCGCCCTTCCATACGAGAAAGCTCCTGTTCGAGGACAAATGCCCTGACCGAGAAAATACATGCCGAGGCGGAGGCAGATATTGGGACGTTTTCAAAAGAACTTCGCCAAAGCGGTTTCATTAGAGGATTCAAAAGTAGAGTTCCATTTTTTTTAAAAATTCCCCCCTCCCCCCAAAGCTTCTTTTGGCCCGCCTGCGTGTTTTGTTTTGTCCAGGCAATACTGAATCCCATAACCCACGCTTTCACAAGGAACTTGATATTGCTTTGGATGGCTTCAAATTCTGCCAGTAGTTAACAAGCTTTGCGGAGTCTGTACAGTGCCGGCTGGTTTGACTAATCAGATGAATAAACAAACAACATGAGAAGGAACAAAATAAGCAAAACCATCATGGACTCCTCGTGGCATTCAGCGAGTTCATGCTCCATGTGATGGTGCTACCCAAAGGCCAGGTTGGCCACATGTTTGTGGCTTGTTTCTGGCCAATGAAGGATGGCAGTTGGCGATGCCGTGCTGATGTCTTAGTCCTGTTGTACATACATGTAACCCAAGCATGTTGATTTCAAACTATTATGATGATGATTGCTTGGAAAAAAGGTCATGCATTGTGGGGAAACCATGCGCTATCCGTCCCTCGAGGCGAAATCCACAAAATTTCGCGTCATCTGCACGCCCAAGATTTGTTAGATGCAAGGAGCAGACTTGATTATGAGTGTCAACCCCCAATATGGATTAATTGCAGTCGAGACGTATGTTAGTAAGATGTCTTCATATTTAAAAGATTCCCCTTGGGCAGCTCAATCATGAGTGCGACAAAATGCGTCCACAGGCGTGTTCACCGGTTGGCCAGACGCGCGAACATACGCGAAGCAACCCGCAAAACAATGCCCTCAATAACCCAAATTCAAGAAAATTTGGTCGCCGGCCCGTATGTAACTTAGCGTTGGTAATTTTTAAACCTAGCATCTTCCCGAATAAGAATGGACAAATACGCGTTCACCACAGGGCGGAGAAAAGAACAAGCTTGGCTTGAAACATGCAGAAAATCGCTTCCTTCTGCAATATAACTGGTGCAGTGAGATAGCTCTTGTCGGGGAGGACATCGAGCCGTTGTGCGCTAGACAACTAGTCCATGAGTCAAGGGCGCCGCACGACCCGCATCCTGGCAGCACGCCCCCTATTAAAATATGCCCAGAAGCGCGGTTGACCCTTGGCTTGGTCCCAAAGCTTTCCTTTCCGTCTGACTGGGATTTTTCCCCACCTTCGCCAAGAGTTGCCAGATGATATTCTAGATTGGGCTTAGACTGTGGGCTGCTGCAGGGATTTTATTTACATCCATCGATTCGCTCCTCTTCACCGTGCAAAATGCCCGCCGAGCAAGCTAATAATGGTTGCAATTTTTTGGCTTTGTTTGGTATTTTTGCTTTTTTCTTCTTTTTCTCCCACTTTTCGCTTGTATGCCGTGACCGTTTGAGCCTGGCAGTCAACCTTATCATCTCATTAAAATCGTCCCCTCCAATCCCGTTTCATCATCTTCCACTCGACTCCATCTTCATGTTATGCAACCACTTAGAACATCCCTGACTCAACTAACGACTTTCGGCTTAAGTTTTGGACCTTTGCAGCTTAAGTTGCTTCAGAGTGAGACCTTCTGTCTGTCCTTTCACGTTGCCATCCTGGGAAAGATCTGCTTTCATTATCGTAGCGGAGCATAGATTCCGGAGGAAGATCGCCATTGATCTCGCTATTGAGATCCTCTCGGGTTCAGGCCTCGCGTCCTTAGCCAGTGGTACCAGCGCGTCTAGCAGGCGACGAGGAATAAGTCAGCCCGAACAAATTTACCTGAAGGGGCAAGATTAACGAGAAAGGACGCTCTAAGACGCTCTGAGCATACATCATTGTTTTTGCCAAAAAAGCTGACCCACTTGATAAATATTTTTCTGGCGAAATTGGCCTCCACATTCACACATGCAGAGCGGTTAAACTGTATTTGGTTTTACAACGTGGGATAATATAATAAAAAATACAAGCACTAAATCGACTAAAAATCCGTGGGAATTTCCTCCCTTATCCCTTTGTTTCGTGATTGATTCTCACTGGTCTCTCCAGCCAGCCGTTGGTGGCTGTCATTAGCAAAAACTCACAGAGCAATAGAGTTGGGAAGCCCTACGAATGTTTCACAGGAGCAAAGGATCGACGCTCATAACAGTTGGTTTCCCGATATTTTATCCAACCATTTTTGCTGGCTTCGCGATTTCAAACTGGCTGCGAACCTGTCATTCGACCAGTGATCATGAACTGGAGAATTGAAAGTCAAAGTTCTAATAATAGCGCCAGGTTGGTATTTGCACAGAGACTCGTCAAGTCCAACACGAACCAATATACAAAATTGCAAGCAAGCAAAGCCGAGTTGCTCCACTAGACCCATCCATGGATATTATTTACTTGATGGTTTGAGGCTCATTTATGATTTTAACCTTTTGGGGCCTAGCCCCCTGCAGACTAGTCTAAACTTTAAACCAATGTGCTGACAAACCCAGCGAATCTGGCCAAAAAGGAATCCATGGATATCTGTAGCAATAATTTGAAGCCCCTGATATGTTTGATCAATCATGCAGCAATGTGGTTAATAGTTAGTCCTAGATAATTCTTATCTTGTTTTCTTGTAATATGGTATTGAATACTCCCTTCTAGTTAATTTGGCTCTGCAAGGGCTGTGCCATCCTAGACTAGTAGGCAGTAACCTCAGTTCCTTGTACAGTCATTGTTGAAGTGTTTCTTTGTCATACTCTCTGGCCCACCGACTCAAACATCCATGTGCTTTTTCTTTATTCACTCATGACGAGTTCGAGTTTGTCTGTACTCCATACCTCAAACATCGTTGTTTGACAAGAAAGTGCCGGCTGCATGAGATGCACATGGTTGGTGGTGTTGATCCTGCGGCTGGACCTTGTCTGACAAAATATCCATGATATTTTGATAGTTCATTGTGCTGCTGACTCGTAATTATGTTCTCGGGCAGTTTGAGCGCTAGAAAAAGAGCCGAAAATTAGTCTTACCGCAGCTCAAAGGTTTGGTTGGCTTGATTTAGTTCTTATTCTTTCTTTTTCCCGTTTGTAAAGGGGAAATTTTTGGAGCTCTGACAGGACCCCAAGCCACGTTGTGTTTGACCACAGGGAGGGGAAATAATATAGAAAAAGAAAAGCAAAACGCAACTATGACCGCTTCGGTTTTGTTTGTCCAAGATGGAGAGATCGGGCCCCGGGGAACAGCCCCTCCGCCCCAATACTTGGCATCAGGGTCGGGAATCCTCCAGAGTTTGTCCCGATGGCCGCTGGCGTTTTCGTTCTTCTTCTTTTTGGGTGGATGAATATTGAAAAATATAATAGAATTATTGTTGAAGATAATTACCTGGTTTCAATAATTTTATGGGTTTGACGTGCACCGAGTAGGCCTAACCATTTAGAGCAGCGCTTTTCACGGCCCAACTTCGACAGAGCCTGCTAGCGATCTCCAACAAGTACCTCGCAGCAACGCATCAAAATGATGTCAAGGCTCCCACCAACAAAGAATAATGGCGCCAGTCAGGGTGAGCATCATCGAAACTGTGCGACCTTTAGGCTCTGATCGACAGGGAATAAGATAATTTTTTCACCCCAAGAATAGCGTGGACATGGGATCCGCTTGGCTGATGGAACGAACCTCATCCGCGGGAGCGAAATTGACCAGGGCAAGGAATGCCATGGATGGCTGTATGATGTACGGAGTATCGACTTGCCAGATCCAGCTTGCATTGTATGGGCATCATCCCATGCTGTCTTTACACAAGCTCGTGGCAGTTCCAACGACGGATCCCGCTAGTCTTGGTGCTCCATCCACCAGCCGCAGGATAGGCCGATGGAGTCATCTGCAAAAAACAAAATTACATCGGCAGCCGCTACTTCAAAATACCAAGTTTGCAAGTCACTCCTTGCCCAGCATATTCCTAAAATAATAATGCGGCAAAAACTACCCTCAGACTTTGTCCGAACCTCCCAGACTGAGCCTCCGCAAGGTCCCAACTTGGAACCCAGCAACTTAGCTTCTGCAGCCGAACCCAGGGCATTGATTTAGGATTTAGCCCGTCGAAGACTGTGAAGAAAGCGCCCATTATTGTTGCTTTCTCTATCTTTGGCCTAGGCTGACTTGCATTTTGGTTTTACCCAGGACAAAGGGGCGCTCATACTTGGGCACCTTAATTGATTGGATTCAGCCCTTGCCCTGGCAATCAGGCCCTGCAATACGGTCCATTTATTCTCTTATAAATTTCTTTTTTCATTTTTTTCATTTTTCATTTCCCTTTTGCCTTATCTTCTTTCGTCACCCGGTTTAATTTTTTTTTAAAACTATTGTTTGTTTCTGGTCATGTTTCTCTTTTGCCCTAACCTGTCAACCTTTCACTGCCTATTTCATCTGCAGTATAGCGTGAAAACGCCTCCTTGCCCCCTCCCACCTCTCGTAACCCCACTCACCCGCTGCTTATCGCTTTGCTCCAATTTACCTGCTTTCGATTTGGCGAAGCGTCTTGGCACCTTGCTTGAACCCACGTAGCGCACTCCGGTACGTTAGTTGACTGGGGTATGCACATCTCGTGTTGCTGTGCAATAAGGGAAAAAAGTTATATACTTCAACTTCCCCTCAAAGCCCAGAACCAAGAAACGTTTTCTCGTTCCTGCTGATCATACTTCTTCTCGAACATTTGCGTCAGAAAATATACGAAGTGATATTCTATTTTTACTTCCGTCACCCTTTTACTTTGCTTTTTGAATGATCTTATCGCTTGGGCTTCAAAAAGCCTTGCAACATCCACTTTCTCAACCCCAAACACCAACTTAAACTCTTCCAAAATGGCTGGACCTGGAGGTGGACCACCACGCAAGAGCCATACGAAGTCCAGGAAGGGTTGCAAGACTTGTAAGAGACGACATATTCGATGCGACGAGACTACTCCTCAATGGTAGGTATTCCTTCTACAAAGAAGTGGTAGAATGTGGATATTGCACTAATAAACTGACACTATTTGCGTAGTCGGAACTGCACAAAACACAATTGTCGTTGTGATTATATGGACAATGTTCTCCCCCCAGGGCAAGCAACGGCCCAGAGGACAGGACCAGATCTTCTTATGTCTCCCGAGATTGATATCGAAATCAATGCCTGGCTGAAGACTGGAAACCCGCCATTCCCTGAGCTACAACTCAGCTCTAGACCGTATTGGTTTAAATTTTCGCGGACTGATTTGCGCCTTATTCACCACATCGCCGGACTTTCAATTGACCTACATCGACGAGGCTACAGTAACTGTACAGTTTGGGCCCAGAAAATGCCCATGTGAGTTGAACATTTTTTTACTTGATTAATGACATCATACTAACATTATGGAAATCTAGTTTGTTGGCTATTGCGTTGTCGAATGAATTTGTCATGAGTGCGATTCTCGCGCTCTCCGCTTCCCATCTGGCATGGATGACCCAGAATTCGGAAACCGAAAACCTTGCCTATCACCATCGGGGCGTAGCCTTGAAGGGCCTCCATGAAGCAATTGGTTCTTTCTCACGAGAAAATGCAGATGCCATATTAGCAGCATCGATGCTTCTATCTTGGCAAGCTACAGAATGGCAAGCATTGACCTTCGTTGACGGACTTGAAACATGGGCTAACCAGAATTTCTGAATAGGAGGAGCTGGGCTTCGCTTCAACAGGGTGTCTCAACTGTAAGGAGTGAACTTTTTCTTGAGTTAGTGACGTCCTTATTTCTCGATTGGAACTGACTCTATCCATAGGTACTTAACTCGATGCAACCATGGTGGAAGGAAGAGTCGGATTTGGCAAGATTTATGGATTCCCAGAGAGCCTTTCGAAGTGCGAGAACGCCGGTAACACCCAGCTATCCAGGAGCGATGGGCCAATTCCAAGACGAAGATCTTATGAGATTAGATCGTGTTCTTGGGAGTCTGTTGAACATCCACCAACGACTTTCGCACAATCAGGAACACTATCAAAGGGTTACTGACTTACTGCACTTTGTTCAGCAATTGCGAGATGATATGCCTGTGCAATCGCCGGATAGAGCTTTCGAAAGACTTCAACCGCTGCGAACGTGGCTCTTCTGGCTTCCCCCGGCCATGCTTCGAGGTGGAGAAACAGACCTCGGTGCACTCGCTGTGCTCTCTCAATTTTTTGGAGTAGCATTGGCTTTAGAGCCTATTTTCCCTGAAATCGGAGGCTCCTACCTTGGTACCATGGCTGTGCTTCCAATCGAAGATATTCGAAGAATACTGCACACTAGAAAAGCCTCTCAACCTTTTGTTCCCGAAATACAGTTGGCTCTAAGCCTGATGGAGCTGCCATGCGAGATTGTTGCGGAATACCGAAGTCGTCTCCAGTGGTCGCCGAGAAATTCCTTCGATACCTACTCTCCTGGCTCGCACAGTCCCTATCATGGGCTGCCAAATCTTCATCTCTCATCCACCTCACCATCGACCGGTTCCGGCTACTCAGCTTATACTACATCGCCACTCCACTCTCCTCTCACTCCCGCGATCGTTACTTCCCCATACCAGATGCCAACAATTATCACCTCCCGGCGGCAATCCCAGGCCTACACCACATCACCAACACTACATACTGATCACACAGATGATCGAGTTGGGGGCGACTACAAGCACAATCCGCAAATCCACTCGCCAATTTTCAATCCTGCATACTTAGGAAACTTAATAAATGGATCACCAGTTATGGGGCCAGACTTTAATGAGTCTCCCACGCTCAGCGCTTCAGGAGGGTTGGTCATTCCCGAACTCTGCTGGACTTGATCCATGCTTCCACATTGCACACGATCCATCCATCCCAATTTCTCACTCACAACACAAATCCCCCAAAGTTAAGAATCACTTGAAAACATATTCATATACACAAACATGGCAAGAATTATGCGGCTGAGTCTTTTTTTATTTCCATTTTATGGAAATCCAGGGACCCATCCGCATCACGCCGTGGCTCTTACGCGAAGCCTTACTAGCGCCCTTTCTAAACACAAGTTACCTCGCGATATTCCGAAAATCCAATTATACATTCAAACTATTATTCTCTTCGTCCCCATTCGTCGAACTGCGAAAATAATAAGCGTCTGCGTCTTGGTGGATTTATCTTCCTCGATTTTGCGGGGAAGATTTATGGACCATTTTCCTAACGACCATCTAGACGGACATAACGAATGGTTTTTTTTCTCCTTTAACTTTTTCACAAAATAATTCTTTCTCTTTGGGACATATTTTATTTGATTGCCATATTGAACAGTTCTCTTCTCCCATACCCGCATTTTACAGTTACTTTTTGGAGAGCCACAAAGCAGCAATAACGGAGGCGAATCACTGGAGTATTTTATTTATTTTTATTATTCTTACTATGAAAGCAAGACACACGAGTTGCCGCTTTTTCTGTTTTCAGTTCACATCTCCTCTGATCTCACGGAATATTTTTGGGAATTTGTTATGTTCCTTCGGGTATATTCTTTTGGATTATCTACAACGAGAAGAAACAATAACTACATTGAAAACAACATGTACTTACTCTCTTGCCCCCCCAGTCATTTACGCAGAAAATTCTACGCATACCACGTTTTTTGGGTATTTCAGGGGTAGATCTTCTACATATCTTACGGTCCCTTGTTCTTGACAGGTCGTTATTGAGACTGTACTGTACATACATAATTGCTTTTCTTTTAAAATAAGTGTCTGATTGGAACCTTATAATTTTCATGTTCAGTTTTGGGGTAAAAATTTAAGCATCCGGCCTGTATGTGAAGATAACCGTGCACAAAAATTACAATGCGCAGCAGTTTCTGAAACAAAACTTTAATTTGCCATTAATATGCATTCACAAGCAAGGCGTAATTTTCTTACGTTTCAAGTTGTAGATCAATCCGCAGCAAGGACAGTTTTAACGTTTAGGGATAAAACCTCGGATAGTTGAACAAAACACATCGAACCATGGTGACTTGTCATTAGTGCAGGGCATGACTGCATCTCGTTTGCCCATGCAGGGCTATATCCTTGACCTGATTCAAAAGTGGAGGGGCATCGGTATTGGAAAACTAATCTGTGGCAAGGCTTCCAATTCCAACGCGGTCTGCCTGCAGGTACTTCGTACTAGTATGTATGTACATGTACATACCTTGCTTGCTTCGCTGCCGAGAATTTTCTTCACGCGGAAAAATAAATGAAAACTCGGGATGTTGAGTCGGGTACAGCACCATTCCCCGAAGAGCAAGTCTTGCCGTGGCTATGTTAGCTTATCAGCAGAAGCTCTCTTGTGGGGAACACAAGTTGAAGAACCGGGACGCGCCTAGTGACGCCTATTTTGGCAGTTACTGTCAGAAGCATCAGTGGGGCTTGGAACCTTATACGAGATCTTGATAGGATTGGAATAGGCCTAGTGGAGATCTGGCAAGCTGTGGCTAGCTTGGGTAGGTACTAACAAGGCCAGTTTATACTACGTACTTTGGGGGTCAGAAAAAAAAAAGGTAACTTCAGCCTCCTATGATGTTGATGAGTGGAGGGGATGGTTAACCTGAAATTTGAGTCATGAAAGCGATATGAAATTGAACATATGTCAGGTACATGTACATGTACATTGTACATGCACCTAGCAAGATCGCACAGCCAAAAGAAGCTCAGGAAGTTGAGCCAAGGAACCAATTGCGCTAGCTAAACTTTGTTTTGGTTTAAGTTGCAGCCGCATTTCTATTTTTGGCACAAGGCAGACTGCGGCTCCCCATCCAGGCTAATCGCTTTGGGTTTCGCCTTCTCCATTCAAGGTTTGTGGTCTCGATCATTTGCACTGCCAGTCTTCTCCGTCCGGATTCTTCTCACCCCTTGCATCATATCATCTTTCAAACATGATGCCAGTGACGAAGTAGAGAGTCGCGTGGGGCTATGGACCGTGCATTTCTCTAAAAACCCTCTCCGCAATTAAGCATTGTTTCAACATGCTGATGCACATGTCGAAATGTCAGCTTGGGGGCTGTGTGAGAACCAGTCGATGACAAGAATTGGAAGCCTGTGCTGGCTTGAAGAGATGATTTTGATTACGCATCTATTCCTCACGTCCTTCGGCCGTGTTGATCTCTTGAAACGTGTCTGCATCGCCTTCCCTGTATCTCCACTTGCTGAGTAATTGCTCATTGTGATAACGCAGGCAAGTAGCATTGAAGGCAGCAAGGATTGCTCTCATTCACAGGCGTCCTGAAAACCAAAAGCGAGACGGTAGCCAAGGCGGAAGAATACGTTCTCAAAGATGCAATTGTATCGACTTGACTCTAAAGTCATGCCTCTGAATCGGGTCATTCTAGGCGAGACGTCTGGAGAATAGCGGGGATAATCGCTTGTGCTTCTCGGGACCAGAGGCAATTTGCTGTATTATACCGGCCGAGTCGAATTTTGCAAGACGGTGTTTAAGCTAGTGAATCTTTACGAGACTTGCCCCTTTTCGCATTGTCATTGAAAAGCGGTCATACAAGCGCTCACTGGTGGTTCTCGTTCTGATGATCGAGCCGTCAGGACCCAAGTCGACAGATTTTGCTGGAACAATCCTGGGATTTAGCATCTCAGTATTTGCATAATGTCTTAGATGATCGCCGTGGCGCTCTGAGTTGAGTAACCGCATGGTTATCGACAGCATGACCTTCCCTGAAGGCAACCCTTCAGGACTGGTCTGTTGCTTGCCCGACCTCCTGCATCCGTGCAATCAGAGATTGATATTCGCTAACATTTCTCACTTGAAAAGATAATAAGAAATGGTAGACTTGAGCGCCCTCCCGACGATGCTACAATGGAATCCAACCTAATTTTACTACTTTCTAACTCAACCAGCCAGGTCCTTGTGTTTTGTGTCTTTTTGCGGGGACCCTGTCTTTTTTCACTTACCAGTTTCCTCTCTCAAATCAACGGACGGGATATTGATTTGGTGATTTGGTTGCCGCTAGCCTTCCTAGTTCTCTGCGGAAGGTGCACCCGTTGTTGTGCACCCAAACAAAGTTTTGCTTCCCAGTTTTGCCCCACGCAGGCCTTGACTTGTCCGATTGATTGGAACACGTCTTATTTTGTTTTTTGTTTTTCTAGGTCACAGCGTTGCATGCAGGCCACTATTCTGACTTTGAGCATCCTTGAACGCAGAAGGGCGCGTATGAAATCTAAGGGAATCCTCTAGATTGCATGATGTTTCTTTGACTGGACTACTTCCTCAGAGCCTTTCGGAAATACTAAATTTTTAAAACCAACGGATCATAGAGACATAACTAACCCTTCTTGTTATTTTGTTGTTACCTTCTTTTCTCGACCTGCCGTTTATCCGACATCATTCTGGTTATCGGAAGCAGTATTTCTAGGGGCTATTGTTTCTACTTGTGCCTTTCATTTTCCTGTTTATGCTAAATATATGATAGAGAGAGTTCTGATTGGCTGTCATTACCTGATGTCTCTGGTCTTTTCTTGCTGCCATACCGCCATACTCTGCTCAAGGGTGTTTCCCCTGCCATTAGCGAGGGATTTCCGACGCCTCACTTCAATAATCGGCCAACTGCCCTAGGGATCTCCTGCATTTCTGAATGGTTTGGGGTATGGGCCCCCCACAAGCGCCATTTAGGCAGCCAGTTAACGGGTGCAGGGAGGCCTACGTAACCGTGATAACAGGACTTATTCTTTTCATAATACAGATCGGTTACCGCCATTCTAACCCCGTCGCTACCCCCACCACTTGTATATAGATTGCATCCTGAACGGCTTGGCGCCTGCAAGCACCTCTTTTCTCGATGCATATATTACATTTAATACAGTGAGAAGTTCGATATTGGAATATTACAGCAGGAAGAAACTAGGATTCGGTAGAAGAGATTTATCCTCTTCTAAATTGAAAATTCCCCCTCCTGGGCGCAAGATTCATGCTGAGGGGGGGCCTTGGGAGCCAGATAAAACGTTTTAACCTAAGGGAGGTGGATTTAGCGGAAGATCTTTGAGCCCGACCATGCTACGTTGCGCATTTGAACGGAATATTGCGCTCTGCTTTCCATCGACTGCATCATGGCTTAACTTTCCCCTTTGGACTTTCTTTCTTTTGGGTTTGCCTCCTTTCTTCCTCATCGTCATGTTTCTGGATGTGAAGATTTTGATATACAAGTTTGTACCAAAATCAACTTCATGCTTTCAGCTTTGAGATGCTTCCAAACACACTCGTGGTATCTCTTCGCCAAATTGGCACATTCTACCCCACCCCGCGCATCAAATTGTCTAGACGTCCCCCCGAACTTCATGGCGATATCCGTAAGGCATGCCAGCTTTATCCAAGTTGTCACACCTTCCAAGGTTCCAGGCATGACCAGCGATTGGTGGGTTGGAATACACCTGCTAGAATCACACTTATTATCTCTCCACCTGCAATTTTTGCTCTTGGAGAATTCCGTATCGAATTGACTAAGAATCCATACACTATCTGATGATGGATTGATGATATCAACTTCGTCCTTGGAGTGATTTTGCTGATTTTGCTTTGCTTTACGGGTTCTTTCGTGCCGCTGTCATAATAAGTACACGTAATGCACACCAGGTACATATGCGATATTGCTTTCCTGACTTAACCACGCCAAAAGTTATTCGTGAAACGAGATTGACCACAATTTTGCGAGTAATCGCCATAAAGTGCTTATCTCCTAGTGTGGGCTTCAGGAAGAATATCAGCTCTCTGTTCCAGTTGATATGACCAGTGAGCACGCACACTTTCAGCGAGAAACTCTTGATCCCTTGTATGTACCATCTTCGTTATTCCAGATACCCATCCTGCAATATTGCACGGATGACTCATGCCATTTGGCTGGGGGAAAATAGCAATGGTCATTTTACAATATTGACCATTTTGTTTTAAGTCCAGCCCTTAGTTAGAATTATCGTAAAGTTATCCATTATCCTGGCTGAGGAAGTTGGCTCTTTTCCTGATATTTATTTATTTAGTAAACAAAAACGAGCGGACATGGTAAATAGACGCTAAACTACAAATAGCGTGTTTGCATTGCCTGGATGCAAACACGCCTTTGACATCATCCTTCAATATTCTCAATTGAAACATTTGATATTCAACTATTTGTTCGACCTCCAAACAAAGCTCAAGGATGCATAATTGGAATTGATCTATTTGAAGAGACCAGCATAACATACGGGATACCCAGAAACAAATTGATAAGGAAATCCATCAAAAGGAAAAATTATCGTTATAGAAAACCGCTAGAATCATGGCGGACGCTGGAGGCTGGAGTACCATAGAATCAGACGAGGTTTGTTCGCCCTCCGTCCACTCATTTTTTCTCGATTGCTGCTATGAAGACAGGAATGTTCAATATCCTTTGTTAAGTATGTCTCGAACTGCTATGCCTGTTGACTGACCGCGTCCACTGCTGAGCGCAGGGCGTTTTCACCGCCTTGATAGAAAACCTTGGCGTCAAAGACGTCCAGTTCGAAGAGCTCATATCCCTTGACGCAGACACAATTAGGTCATTAAGGTATAGAACTTACCTCTACCCACCTATCCTATCGCTGTTCTTTTGCTGCCCAAGCAACCCACTAACCCCCTGTCACCTCAATCCCACAGTCCCGTATACGGCGTAATCTTCCTCTTCAAATGGGCCAGCGGCCAATCGCCCGACTCCGCCACTCCACAAGATGGCACCTACGACCGCGACGCGACCGATAACGGGCTCTTCTTCGCCGCCCAAACGATCCAGAACGCCTGCGGCACGCAAGCAGTCCTCTCCGTAATCCTGAACCAAGATTCCCTCGCCTCCCAATCCTCACAAACAGGCATCGACATCGGGCCCGAGCTCCGCGGCTTCAAGGACTTCACAACAGGCTTCCCGCCGGACCTGCGCGGCGAGGCGCTCAGCAATTCCGCGCGCATTCGCGACTCGCACAATGCCTTTGCGCGCGCGTCGCCGTTCGTCGATGAGACGTCCCGCCCGCCGGTTTCTGAAGAGGACGCGGAGCTATATCATTTCATAGCCTATACGCCGTTCAACGGCGTCTTGTATGAGTTGGATGGGCTGCAGCCGTTCCCCATTAGCCATGGGCCGTGCGAGGAAGGGTCGTTTCCGGAAAAAGTTATTGAGGTGTTGCAGCGGAGGATTGCGAGGTATCCAGAGGGAGAGATTCGGTTTAATCTTATGGCGGTGGTGAGGGATTTGAGAGTGAGGGCGCAAGAGATTGGGGATGTAGAGATGTTGGAGAGGGAGAAGAGGAAAAGAAAGGCGTGGGAGTGGGAGAATGCACTGAGGAAGTGTAATTTTGTTGGGTTCATTGGGGAGGTGGCTAAGGGGGTGGTGGGAATGAAGATTAAGGAGGGTGAGGAAAGTTATGAGAAGTGGGTAGAGGGCGCGAAGAAGGAGACGCAGCGAAGATTAGAAATGAGGAGGGGGAGAGGTGGTGGGGGTGATTTGGAGTAGGGAATTTTAGCATGATCTGACGGGGCTGGTAGCTTTTCTCCTTGGGTAGATATTCAGGGATATGGATGTTTTCTTTAGGTACTTTTACATTATTTCCTTTGTTAACCTTCTTGACGGGTTGTATGTTCTATACCAGGAACCTATTTTGCTTTGCATAAAGTTACACGTAATTTTTGGAGCTATTCGTCACCTAGAATTAATTATTCTTAACGCCTTGTCAACTTTTAACCATTAAAGTAAAAAGCGTTTTACACAGACTGCTTCACAGTATGCGTGCGTAATAATCCACAGAATGTAAAACATACCCTATCGATTGAATTCCTATGTTCCTAGCTGCCAATATGGCCAAAAGCAAGACCAAAAGCTAATCCCAATGCCGTCGCTAAAACCACGGTAAAAATATCAGAGAAGGGGGGGGGGGAAATATAGGAACAGGCAGTCCTGAAGCCAAAAACTTAATCTTTCTAATTCACCCAGTTGAACACGCTTGGAGTATGAAAGGAAAAATGACGAAAGAAAGGAGCAAAAGCAAACAGACCTAAGGAGCACAGTAACGGTGCAGCAGTAGTCCTCCTGGAATAGCGCAGCGCATAGGGTAGGATGAAGAGCAATCGGATGAGCGAAACTTAAAAATGTAAACGAAAGCGCATTTCGGCCATTAATGCAATTTAAAGAGATGAGCGGGTGGAAGAAATGTAAAATGGAATTGTAAAGCTATCCGGAAACGAAATTAAAAAAGAGAAGCAAAAGAAAAGAGCCCCCTTCCGTCGCTGTTTGTGTTGGCGTGTTCGCACATACTCATAAAAATACCTTCCGTAGCAGAACCACGATTTGCCTGAGGTAAACTTACCAATCGTTTCCTTCACGTTCTTTCAAGGTTCTTCAATACACAAGAATATGCCCCTTGATCCGCTCAGCGACGTCAGGAGGTAGGTCGGCCTCTTTAATAAGCCCGAGCGATAAAACATCCGCCCAGAAAAAGAGTGCCCGATCTTGAGCATAGGCAAGGTAATCAAACTCACCGGCCGGCTCTTCGATTGTGTCGCTGGATTGCTCGCTCCTGCGGTCCAAGTCGCAATTATTGCCGTCTGCTTTTTCCTCCTCTTCTCCTCCTGCTGACTGTTCCTCAGCCGCTGTAACAGTAGCAGACAAGGCCACCAAAGCTTCTTCCATCCCCGATACTTTAGCCTGGACGATCCCCCACGCCACCCATTGGGCGGAGTTCGCTGCACGCCAGAGACGAGTTTCGCGGAGGAGACGTCGGACATCTAGGTCGAGGGCTTGTTCAGCCCGCTCATTATCCTGCGCGTATGACGTGGGGAACGGCGGGACTTGGGTGTCAAGCATGAAAGGAGATACGCGAGGGCTATTAGAATGCGTTGCATGAAATACTGGCGTTGCTGCTGTGCTTGAAGGGGTGCTGATCGAGGTTGCCGAGGAGGTGGGCACAAACTGGGAATTGTGGGTTTCCGGCAGAGGGAAGATGCGTGGCCGATGCGTGAGATATGCGCGAATGAATCGTTCCTGTTCTTCTACGGTTGGGTACCATTTCGTATTGCAGGCCCACGGTATTTCTGGGTCATGGTAGTTGTAGCACCATTCAGTCTAACATAAGTTAGTCAGTTGTTGAAAAATTACTACTGTGTTGTTATTGGGGATATAAACTTACAAAGTGGTTACAGAATTCCAGTCCTCGAGTGTTAGCTGACGCATACTCAAAGTCGATAACTACCAGTTGCTTATGTTCGTTGGCAGGGAGTAGAAGAGGAGACTCGCCGCTTGGCTCGAGGCGAAGAAGGTTGCCATATTGCGTCTACCAAAGTGAGTTAGATAACGGACCGAGTGAAAAAAAAAAAAAAAAAACGAAGAAAAGCTACTTACGTCGTTATGAGCGAACACAAGCTGCTTATTGATCTCAGCCGCTCCACCATAGCATGTATCCAGCCACTTCCGATAGGATTCAACTAGTTTCCGGAACTTTGGCCACGGGGCGCCGCATACAAAACCCTGTCGCCGCCAGGGCTCCATTTCCAACTTGGACTGATTGTGCGGAGACATGATTTCGCTATCCAACCACGATGCGACCTGTTCACACCGGTCAACCCATTTATCCCAGTTCTTCCATATAAACGGACCGCCTTCCCTCTCCTCGTGAAGCAGGTCGATCCCATCATGCAACTCCCGCATGCGCTTAGCAATTTGCTTGGAGGTTTCTGGGTTGCGAAGGTCCCTAGGTGTGAGGGTTTTTGCATGGAAATACTGTTCGAAGCGGCCATTGTTAAACGTCCCCAGGACACGGGGGCCGATATTCTTTTTCCCCAGGCGGCGCAGAATCTGGAGTTCACTTTCTCGATCGATTAAGTGTTCCACCTGGGGCCCGTAGATGCGCAATAGAAGTTGTCTGGTAGTATTGTTAGTTTCAAGTGTTAGCTCTTAAAAGGATTGAATGGCATAAAGACTTACGGGGGAGGGCGTCTGGATGTTAGCGAGCTCGAACTACTCGAATTAGATGGGCGTGGTAAATGCTTTGGCGGGGAGACAACATATACAGCATTTGTTAGCGCTCCACTGAGGCGGACAACTTCAATATTACTACAGTCTTCGAGGGGGATTCTCCTCCAGCCCTTGAAGCCTAGAGTATGCGTCAAGCGCACGATTTCAGTTTTGAATTTTAACCAATGTTCTTTGTTTTTAGCGGGGGCGCCTTTCAACGAGCTCTGGCTTCCAAAATCATTGTCCGCTTCGCCTCCGCCATACAAGAGAGTTTTGGAGTTATCAAGGACAACATCAGCACTGGGAGGTGGTTGATCAGCGTCCGAGTAGTCAGAATCAGATGCTGAACCCCGTCTTAAACCTTTAATACCAGCTCGGCGCTTGAGAGAAGTTGACGAGCTCTTACGTCCAATCGCTGCAGATGAAATGCCCTCTTTCCCAATAGCCGCATATTGCGCTAAAATCTGCTCCAGCTTCTCTAGGGCCAACATTCCCTCCGAGGCTTGAGAGTCACTTCTCTCTCGAGTTAAAGCATAGGCAGCGTCTCTGGTGGCGGTTATATCTGGCAGGGGAGCCTGGGAGGCACCAGTTCTCTTGGGCATCCGCGCTATAGACTTGGCTTTCTCATGCTGTAACCAGTCGAGGACCTGCGTGAGCAGTGAGCGTTGGACATTGAGGTTCTCTTCACTATTGCGACGC
The DNA here is from genome assembly GCA_002572855.1 of [Emmonsia] crescens. Lineage (NCBI taxonomy): Eukaryota > Fungi > Ascomycota > Eurotiomycetes > Onygenales > Ajellomycetaceae > Emergomyces > [Emmonsia] crescens. The sequence continues at coordinate 115,907 of PDND01000071.1, forward strand.
CGAATTTCGGGCTCGTCGTCATCTTGAACAACCGCGTCAAAGCTAAGACTGTGGATTTGACTGCTTAGCGAGTTTAGAGAGCTGGAAGAAGGGTGCGGCAATGGACGTGCTGTTACCCTCCTCCCTACACTGGCGCGATGCTGCCTGGACGATCGACTTTCCGTGCCAGACTGACCAGGGGAGTCTCCGTTCACGGGTTGAGCTTGTGGATCAGACGCTTCTACCCTTGACTCGGTTTCTCCTGCTATTATATGTCAGTTAAATCAGGTCTATATTAAGGTGCTATTTAATCTCAGAGAAGACCACGCGTAACACTAAATACATTGAACATTGAAACTGGAGGTCACATGTAATCATCCATAAAAGATTCGTATGTACTGTACAATAAAAGAACCAAGCAATGACATTGATTTTCTCTTCTCTTCTGCCATAGGGTAACTCAGAACTTCCAGCCATTACGAATATACATTCTGAATCATCACAGCTCAACTCGGCATCAAAACTGCATAAATAAATTGGCTCGGGAACAAATTTTTCATGAGACCAACAATAAAAATTGAACAATAATAAAAGCAAAAGCAAAACAGAGGGAAAAAAAGGAAGAGAACAATATCTGCATTCGAGAACCAGAAGAACGTATAAATATAGAACACGAAAGTCAAAAAACATAAATCACTTACTGGAGATGCCATTTTTGGGCATCATAAGGCCGTTGGAATCGAGCTCCTTCTCTGCAATAGCTGACATGATTGCCGGCAGTTTGTACCCAAGAAGATGATGCGTATGTCTCGGTCTAGTACACAGAAATGAAAAGTAAAGAAGAACGGGAAAAAAAAGAGGATATAAAGAAGTTAATAAAAACACAAGACCAAAAGGATAGAAACAACTCTCAACCCTGCCTTAGGTCGGTCCTGGAGAAGGGTGGCAAAGAGGGAGGAAAGCGAAAAAGGCCCCTTGTTTCAAATGCGGACACTATTTCCTACACCTCTAGCTCTGTTATGGGATTAAATAAAATGTAGGTAGAAACAAGCTCATTTTCCCGCAAGGGGGAAATTGATCAAGTAGTGAGAATAATAATAATCATAATAGGGCGGAGTGGTGGGGATGGGTGAAATCTTGATATCAGAATGACCAGGTTGTGGGCTGTGGCGATAAGTAACTACCTAGGTAGTAACTACTAGGAGATGTAGAAGAAGTTCAGGGACAAGGTAAAGGTAAACATAGGTATATTTATATAGGAATAACAAAGGGAAGAAGAAGTTGAATTTGAAGTTGGTTGAAGTTAATATATGTATTATATATGATGATTGTCTCTTCCTTGGTAAATTCGGCAATATTTATTTTTTTTCGCCTCCCAACAAATTCCCCCCCAAAAAATCTCGGCCCAAGAATTCGGAAAGGGAAAAACCTGGTAGGCAGCCAAGGTCACATGCTGCTGACTCACCTGGAGCTTATCTCGACCTCCAGCATTATTTTGGTTTGTTTAATATTCTTGACATCGACATCGAACTATCTCTTCTTGTGGAATGGATGGTTCATCCCTAACAAACATGCGAGATAACCAAATCTTACGCCTCTATCCGAAGAGTGCGACCTTAGTCTCTAATTAATGCAGTTTGAGATAGCTCTAGACCGATCCATTCAACCCTTCTTCATTCTCGGAGAATATCTTAGCCAACCGAGATGCTGCATATGCAGAAGCCTAAAATGGATACATGCATGCATCTTCACCTGAGTGTTCAAATTGCAATCCACAGGATATTTCCCTGGGCTACGTTCATCACTACATATTCTACAATATAGAGTAAGTTAGAGGGCGTACACAGGTAGCTCCTATTTTATTCTTATCTTTTCCAATTTAACCACCGTCTTTAGGAACAAACCCTAATATAACAAAACGCCATAGAAGAAGAAATGTAAAAAATCCAGTGCTGAAAGCCAAAAAAAAGAAAGACAGAAAAGTGGACAGCGGCAAACCCAAGAAAAAAATAAGTCAAAAGGAAAGGGAAAAATAAGCAGAACCTATTTCGAACCGTAAACCACAAAACATCTACGGCACTACTATTAAATTATCAACTGCATGCTCTACCGGCCACACTCCAATCGAGCGCGGCAGGTAGTACCACCATTTTGGGGGACATCCTGCAGTGTCAGCCGGGTTCAGAGCCTTCACATATTCCCAGTGTTCCGGGTACACCCCACCCCTCTGCCAGTTGACAAGACAGGTCACACGCCAGTCCCGGTATGCAGCAGCTCGAGCATAAACCTCATATTCTGACCCTTGAGGCCTGCTCCAAGCATTGGCTTCAGTTCGGGCAGGGCTTATTATAACGTTTCGAGGATGGAGATTCGCATAGGTCATGACCATCTTGTGGTTCTCTTGGAGATGAGGTCTAGTCTGCAAACTCCAATCGCTGATTTCTCGAGGGTGGCGAGTGAGAAAAGAGTTGAACTCGACCTCGTTGCGTAGTGGGGTGGTTGCTAAATATGTGAAGCCTCGTGAATCTTTGCAGCGACGTGGAGAGCCGCCGCCAAGGATTTCGCCATGTTCTGAGAACGGACATGGGGGTTTAACGGATCTGAGTGCTCCAAAGATGCCGTTTAGCTGGCCACTGATTGACCACTTCTCCTCGTGATTGAGCTGACCCCAGAGTTCCTCTAGCGTGAATCCGTTAGAGTAATAATTCGACATGAACAGGAACCCCCATTCTATCTGCATGTCCACCGCCCTAAGACAGCCGTGTATCGCTGGTAGCGGAACTTCAGGTGCATTTTTTCCGACATACCGCAGCATTGAGATGTCATCGAGCATGTCGTATAGGCCGATCTTCACGATAAACTCCTCATCAAGGCTCACTAATATTGTCCCATCTTCTACGGCCGACAGTTCACCCTTTCCAATTGCTGTATTTAAGCCTTCAATGACAAAATCCAGAGGAAGAGCTTTCCACCCTCGTTTCTCACCGCTCAGGTTCTTTCTGGCTAGCTCGATCACTTTCGGACTCAAACTTGCCATCTCTACGGCATTGGGCAGAATCACGAACCGATCCACAGTCAAATCAAACGGCAAACGAACTGCACGCCGCTTAGGTCCCCCTCGCGCCCCTGAATCTGAGAACACGGCGCGCAACCTTTTAACGGCAAACTCTGCCTCCAACGCGGAGCTCTCTAAATTGGCTGTAGGATCCTTTTTGAACATTTCGTCGGCACTTACTATCGCGATCTCTTTAATCAGTGACATCGTAACGGTCGGAATCTCTCCGACCCGGTATCTCATGCGATTGCTGTTGTTGTGAGAGTTATCATCATTTTGCTTCCATGCCGGTGTTGTTTTGAATCCTACGGGCGGCGGCTGCGGGGATATCCATTGTGTCGACCATAACGCCGACGGGATTTGTGAGTGTGTTCCAGGTGGTGGCATTGGTTCGGACAGGAGTGTAAAAGCAGAGCGCTCTGTGGATTTAGGCACAAATTCAACTACCGAGTCAAGCGGCTGAGGAGCTCTGCCTGTGCTTTGCGGTGGTAGCTCCATTGTTATTTATGATACCGAGCGAACCCAAAGCCAATAGATGTGAAAACTAATTGGAAATTAACATTCTTCCCAAGTTAGCACCGCCATACTTAAAAACCCTTCCCCTCTCCCCTCACCAGGTAGATCATGTCATTACATATCATACGTACCTAACAGCCCAGGGCGGGCAAACGAAACGAATGACAGCCCCTATCCCCAATGCCAAATTCAAACCCCAAAAAGAAAGCCAAACAACGAAACAAAAAAAGAAAAGAAAAAGAAAAAGAGCCAAATAACTCTCAATCCCCACCCCCCGCCACCCGCCGCGGATACACCCTCAGAAAATAATAAACAACCAGTACAAGAACCGACCACTGACACAGGTGCCCAATGTATCGGTAAAAGATATGGATACGCAGCCGCCGCCCTAGTCGTTGTAGTAACGCGCGGTGTATTAGCTCGCGCTGATGGCGACGATGGTTTTGGGTATCAGCTTGGTTCTGGGCGTGGGTTGGGGCTTGGTCGCTGGCATCATCGCTGTTGCTATTGCTGCTGAGGTCCTTGTCCATTTTGAGGCATTGGCGTGGTGTGGTGTAGTGTGAGGTGAGGTGGATAGGGATTGGGATTGGGATTGGGATAGGGATATGGATAGTGGTTGTGGTTGTGGATGTGGTAAAGAGCGTGAGAGTTGCAGAGGGGAAAAGAAGAAGAAGAAGAAGAAGAAGAAGAAGAAGATAAAAGAAGGATGTAAATATGCCATCTGCCAGCCTTTAGGAAGGTACGACGAAGTAAGTGTGGATTGGATAGAAGGTAGAAGGTAGAAGGAGCAGACAGACTAACAGACTAGGCAGATCAGATTATATATAATAGAAAAGTGTTCAAGTATCCAAGTATCCAATATAAAATTAATTGCAGATATATAGATCTCGGATTATGGATTTGATTCCTCAATCCATCCATCCGTCCCAAAATTATTTTTAATCATAATAATAATAAGTAGTGCTTGTCCCCCATTGCCATTCCATCCCCTCTTTTGTTTTCCTTCTTCGCCCAAAAGTGTAAAGAAAACAATGATATAGGAACGGGTAAACATTTCATCCCATTTCTAAAACCTCCCCCGTTCGTTCTCTCTCCGCCGCTCTGGTAACGTTTTTCATCCCAGCACGCTTCCCATTTCCCATTTCCCATCCCCCCTATACCAAAAAGGGGGGAAGACAGAGCAGTAAAATAATAGCAAATAAAATGGTACCCCCAAAAGAAAAAAGAAAAAAGAATCATTTTTCAACTCTTATTTAATTAATAAATAAAAAAAAAGGACAACCGCTAAATCCCGCTTCAAAAGAAAAAAAAAGATGCCCAAAATTAAAATAAACCAAAAGAAAATGAGGCCGTTTTTGAATTTCTTTTCTTTCTTGCACACCAAAACACCTAACATCAAAAGAAATTAAATAAAGAATAAAATTAGACAAACGGAGACTGAAGCCCTCGCACACATGCTCGAACCAATAATAATAATAATTATTATTATTATTAAAAAAAAAAAAGAAAAAAAGGTCATATCGTTCGTTTATATAGTCGTCGTAGTTAGCGCGAACTCATAGCCATTCATCGAAAAATAGAAAAACTTTCAAGTAAAGAAAAAATATCATGCACGGTCCGTAAAATAATAATTATGATTATGTGGCCGTCGCCCATCGGACGACTTGGAGAGCAAGCATGACGAGGAAGAGGGTGGAGGGGAGGATCCTATCATTTTGATCATTTTTGTCAGTTGATCGTCCACCAATATATATATATATATATATACACTTATAAAAAAAATGGACACATACCAAACAACATAACTCTGAAACAACACCCTCGCCATCGCGCCCATATACACATTATTCAACTGGCATATCTGCGCCAGCTGCAACGCCGACGGCGCCCCTGTTAGCAAGAAGCAGATGATGACAAATATTGGATCATCTAGTATGCTCACGGGCACGAATTTGGCTGTCAGCGCGAGTATCGGGCTCATGATTAGCGTTGGCAGCAGCATGCGCGCGAGCAGCGAGGCGATTATCAGATTCCGCTCTTCGCGCGGGTACTCTCTGAGTCCGTCGCGGGCCGGGGATTTGTTGTTGTTGTTGTTGTTGGACGCTTCCTTGTCGGTTGGTAGAGTGTTGCGAGCGAGATTGGCGCCTAGCACGACAAGGATTAGCGGCACGGCGACGTTGCCGCTCTGCTCGATGGCGCGGGTGACGGAGTTGTTTATGAAGGTGTTTGGGCTGAAGAAGAGGCGTTGGAGGGAGGGGATGGAGGCGACGATTATAGCGGTTAGCATGGCCCAGAGGGGCGGGTTCATGAAGGCCCATAGGCCGTGGAGGAAGAGGGAGAGGTGGTGGGAGGTGGTGCGGGTGAATTTTTGGAGGGGAAGGGGGAGGGTGTGGAAGAGGGTTTTGGCGTAGGTGAGGAGGGTGGTGGTTAGGGTGCGGTAGGATGATCTGAGGTGTTTGGAGAGCTTTTGGAGCGGGTGGCGCCAGGCGAGGGAAGAGGAAGGGGAGGGGGTAGTGTCTGGTTGTTGAGGTTCTACGGCTGGGAAGAGGGTCATGCGGCCTGTGGAGGATTGGCGGGGGAGGAATTCGCCGTTTGGTGGTGGTAGTTGGAGGAGTGGGGGATGTGGTGGATAATTTTCTTCTTGGTCAGAATCAATTTCTGCCGAGTCGTCCATTGCGGCTAGTTTTGAGAAGGAGTACTGCCGCGATATGACGGGGGTTTCTCCTCCGGATTCAAAGCGTGATACATCCGCCGAACTCGACGAGGCGCTGGGTGTGCCATGTCCGGTATTGTCAGCGGTGTTGATGAGCGTTTGGTCATGTCCATGTCCCGTGTCGTCCGGGTCATCGGTGTATCGTTCAGAAACACGTTCCTCTTCGTCTCTGTAGTATGTCTCTGGCGGGGCTAGGAGGACGCGGTACCCCCAGCTCCATCTAAGTAGCTGACCTAGTTGCTGGAAGATCAGGAGATAGAGGATACCCCTGGCGGCAACCTCGTTGTCACTGTCGTTTGGAACGCGATCCCAATGCAGGCCCTGGAGAGTGTGGGATAGCGATAGGACGAGAGAGATGGGCAGTGAATTGGAGTTGCCAAAGACCTGTAATGTTGGTTAATATATGTATATAGATATAGTTATAGTTATAGATATAGGTATGGATAAATAACATACACCCATGGCGACAACAAAGTTCGACTGGCGCTTCTTGAAACGAAACAGGCGGGAGATCAAGGAAGCGCACAGGAAAGAGACCAAAGTCTGGATAACGAAGATGCAAGGGATGATGGCCAGATCGGTCAGTTTATCTGCGGTCAGTTGGGAGGCGAGTTTCGTGAACACTACATCGATCCATCAGCAAACAATATGTCACCACTATATAGTTAATTAGATTGGGGTCAAACATACCGAGACATGGGGTAAATAGTACGACATTGAGATTGGCGACGAATTTCTGGGCATCAGCGTCGAACATGCCCATGCGAGCAACGATATAGCCGGGCAGACTGACGCAGACCACCTCCAGGACTGCCTCGAAGACCAGGAGGGCAAGCTGCGGTAGGGGAGGTTGTGTAGATTTCTGAGCCGTAGAGGAGTTTAGGAAGAGAGGAGGTAGGCCATCGAGGGCGGCCATGGGTTGTTGAGCTACATATTGGCTGAGGATAGAGGAGGAGGAGGAATTACGGAGGATATTGGCGTTTAGTAGGGAGGTCGGGGAGGTAAAAAGCATCATGCAGCGGGCTGCTAATAAGAGGGTATGATCTATGAGAATGAGATGGTAGATTGAAGTTCAAGATGGTAGAGAATATAAGGAAGAAGAAGAAGAAGAAGAAGAAGAAGAGAAGATAACACAGGGGGGTTGTTAGGTAGGACAGCCAGCCAACTAATAAGAGTAGTAGATATCAAACGCCACCGCAGAACCCCAGGGCGGCAACAAGGGGGGACAAGGACAAGACGGGCGAAGTAGTAAGGGGTGGTGTTTGAGGGTAATTAGTTAGGGTGATAAAGGACAAAGGAATAAATCCGAGGGGAGAAATGAAAGAAAAGATAATGAGATGATGAGATGATGAGATAGATGGTGGACATGGCAAGGGGGAGATCAGGTTTTAGTTAGCTATGGTTATGGTGGTGATGATGATGATGATGATGATGTTATGGGGCCAACTCTAAGTTGACAGAGCCACAAAAAACAATTAAACTAATAATATATGTGTACATGTATGTATTGTACATGTACAATGTACAGTGTACAAATACTCTACACGACTTCAAATCGAGGAATGCAGACTGGAGATGGGTACCTAGGTAATATCCGAATATCTGAAGTACTAGTATGCAGTTAGTTGGTGATGTCGTTGGTGATGTCGTTGGTGATATGGCTGATGGCGCTAGACAGGGCTGATATTTGCACCGCCGCAACTATTCATACGCAAATATATACTACGTATGTACAGATACGTAGCTGTAGTAATAAATAACCCCTGAGCTACCTCATGTAGTTATACTATACTTACCTTACGTATCTTCAAGTTCTACTGTGGCTGGTGAGTTGTTGATATTCCAGCCAACAATATGCGAGTATTCCCCCTTGTGCTTCGTGGAGTCGTGGGGGTAGAGGCAACCCTTTTATAAATAGTACTCAACAAGAAGAATTATACATACTACTCGTGCCTCTGCTTACTCACTCACCTCTAGTGAGTGCGCCACACCAAAACGATAAAAACAGCAAAACGATAAAAATGAAAATAGGTATCTTTTATATGAGAATCACATATAAGAGATACAAATATCATTTTTCATAATATCTTCACTCACATCATATATATAAGCTTCATATAATAGATATATATAAACTGAATAGTAAGAAATCTTATACTATTAAATTATTTAAATTAAATTAAATTTTCACTGTACTATTTTGAAAAAGAGATTTTTATACTAAAATTTCAATCTATTTTAAGGTTTTGAGTGAGCCCTGTATTTTAATATTAATATTCTTTTATTTATATATTCTAAAAGAGTATATATTCAATATATTTCAATATACTATGTATATCTAATGTGGTGATGATGAAATTAATTCTTTTGTATAAGTATCTTTTATATGTGATTCTCATACAAAAGATACATTTATCGTTTTGCTGTTTTTATCGTTTTGGTGTGGCGCACTCACTAGAGGTGAGTGAGTAAGTGGAGGCACGAGTAGCACTTACTTGGCTGATTAGGTAGCTTATTCTTTTTTTTAATGAGTATCCTGCATATTCATCAATTACGGTTTTTTTTATAGAAATTATATAATTTATTATACATAAGCTCTATCTACAGCCGGGAGACATCAGGCACCCTACCCTCTATATTACTTAGATCGAGGTTTATACAAGGTCTCGTACTGTACATGTACTGTACATGCACCTTAACTGCGAACGGCTACCTAGCTAGTTCCTGTATGTATGTACTGTGCTGTACATGTATATGGAAGCTTGGGTCGATAACGGCTTCAGGCTGAGGAAACCAAACCGCGAGGCTCCTCCTGTTTAATAGTTTACTTGAACCAAGCAGGATTTTTCATTTTTCATTTTTCATTTTCATCTTTTCATTTTTTCATTTTTTCATTTCATTTAACTTGTCCCGACTCCCGACTCCCGACTCCCCAGCGTCATGCAGACCCCCCAAACTAAAACTAACTAAGACAAGATCGTCCCTCAACTGCCGGGCGCTTCTGACATCATCATCATATAAGTTAACCTTACAGCTTGGCATTTTCCTAGGTTTTGGATCCCTGTCAAATAAAAACAATGACAAGAAACGTCGGACCTGGAAATGGCGATCTTTTCTTGGCTGGCTTGGTTGGTTGGTTGCTAGCTGTGAGATGAGGTCGTTTTTCTCTTTCTCCCCACAAGATAAATATCCTCCTTAGGTTTGTGACAGAGAGAGAGAGAGAGAGGAGGGGGGGGGGGGAATTCCCTTTCCTTCATCTTCTAATTAAAGATTTTAGAGATGATGAGGGATCTTCCCTTTTTTGTGGGAACACACACGCCTTAACAGCAGCCACTTTGATCGAGACGGAGATATCCAAAAGGAGGGAGGTGGTACCAGGAGCCCGGGAATATTAGTCCAAGATTCGATATCAACTGCAAAAATAAAAGACCACCTTGTAGTCCGGAATGATCCGACAAAGGACACCAAGAAATATCCAAGAAATATCCAAGAAATATGGATATATCAAATCGTATTCAATGCTACCCATTAGTGATCCATATTGAAATGTGCACAAATAAGCTTTGTAGCCAAGCCCGAATGAGCTGCTGTCATTGGACGTAATTGAATTAAGGTTACCACACTACTCTTAACTGGGTATAGTCTGGTCTGAGGTCATATCTCAACCTCTATCATCTCTAGATTAAATATTAAATATTGTGCCTGTCGTCTATCCATTATTATTATTATGGTAGCCGATCTCCCGTTTTGCGGTTGTCTTCTTTTATTATTGAAATGACTGGAAATGGACCCTGAGTTCCCCCTTATCTTTCAAAACTTTGGAAGGGGTTCCGCTTCGGGTATTATTACTGCTTCCAAGCTTCCAAGATTTTTACCTGTGTGCTACTTACTACCTATCATATTGCCACCCGCAATGTTTCCCATTGTCAACTCCACTTCCCGGTTCTGTCACTCCCCGCCCTCATCCATGATCTATCCAATCCATCCATATGCCGAATATCCAGGTACAACAGCGGATGTCGATGTCCGGCCCCAACCTTGAACCCTGAAGTGTTTGTGGCTGTGCCGGTGGCTGGTGGGGCTTCTTCCACCCAATCATAAGTTGTTGACATGCACTGCGCCACACTCTTACATAATAATCCCACCGGCGAAAGATAGCCGAGAGAGGTTGAGCCTCCCCTCTTCCCCATCTCTTCTTTTCTTCTTCTTTTCTTCTTTTCTTGTTCTTTTTCTTCTTTTCTTGTTCTTATTTCTAGACAGGCTTATATGGAAGATCCTCTTCTGCCGTTCATTTGATTTGGTGCTGCAAACTATCCTAGGTACATGTCTTGTTCCCGCCATTGCCAGCTAGCCAGCCAACCAGCCAACCAGCGCTCATCTTAAGGCCCCTCCCCTCTTAAACTCTGCTGCCTTAAGCCACATGCCACTACAACTCAACTCTCTCGAGTCTCTCCCCACTACTATCCACTCCTCCTCCTCCTCCTCCTCCTCCTCCTCCTCCTCC
>PDND01000072.1:0-124873 GCA_002572855.1 [Emmonsia] crescens
CCACTCTCTTGGCCTGATCTTACTCTAATAATATACTACCCCACACTACTACGGCTTTTTTCTCAAATTCATCTTACTATACCCAACTATGGTTGCCTTGTGTGAACGTTACACACTTTATTTTGCTACTGCTACTACTACTACTACTACTACTACTACTACTACTACTACTACTACTACTACTACTACTACTACTACTACTACTACTAATACTACTAGAGTAGACCTTACCTCAGGTCCCATTCTTCCCCTTTGTTTTGTCAAGCTTTTCCTTTTCCCATTACCATACACATATATTTTACATACCATTTTTCACTTTACTCGTCTCTTTCTCTCTCTCTCTCGCTCTTTCATTTTGTTGCTGTGGAACACTCTTTTTGGTTGTATATGACACGCAGGAATGGAAATTTTGGCGGTATCTGGATTTTTGTTGTTCTTTTTTTTTCCTTTTTTCTTTTCTCCTACGAAAAAAAACATGTCTGATTGGTCATGATCATAGCTTTTTTTGATCTCTAACTCCACTATAACTAACTAATCACTTATATACGCAGGCGCTTCACACCTTTTCTTTTCTAATTTTCTTCCTTCTTTTCTCTGAAGCTTCCCCCTCCCATTTTTCCATCATTAATTTAATTTTTATTTACTATTTTTTTTTAAAAAAAAAATTCCTCTGCAATAGTATTCCTTTTAATGTTGTTACTTTTTTCAGTTTCTTCTTGCTGCTGCTGCTGCTGGTAGCCCCTACTTCGCCAATTATATTATTCTTATTATTTTTTAATCATGTATGTTTTGTGTTTTATTTCTTCACCTCTGTTTTTCCTTTCTTCATTGATTGCTTTCTCTTTATTATTCTTATTTTTATTCTGCTCTATGATAACATCTACAACAACTTACAAGCTTATAAGTCTGAAATAATATTATTGGTTAATTTTATATATCTACACACATGTATAATCTATATATCATGAGAGAAGAAAGAGTTGTTGTTTCAATGATATGTGATCTGTTATGAATATGTACTACTTTTTTAGTCTCTCACTTATTAATATTAAGACTTGCTTTATTGAATTTCCAGGCAATAAAGCTTCAGAAGCTATATGTATTCATTTGAAACAGAGCATGATAAAAAAACAAATTATGAATTTATGAATCTGTCTCCGCCTTGCTGCTTGCTCTATCAGTACTGATAATAAGTTTGAGGAAATAATCAATTTACATAAATTAATTTGTTGATTTTTTTCTTTCTTTCCCTTCTGTGTCTAGAAGAAATAAAGTAATCAAACCTATATACTTGTTATATAGTTAGTTACCTGTATATTGTATATAATTTAAAATAACAATGTAATTTTATTCTTTACTCTGGCAGCATTTCAATGAAACAAGTTAATAGTCAAGCCAGTCAATTATGTGTGTAAAGCTAAACCAGAGTTAAACAACACATTTTGTTGTTTTCAAGAAGAGAGATAAAATTAAAAAAAAGCAGCATCAAAATGTAACAAATAACAAATGGCAAACTAGTGAGATGAGAATAAATACTGTAATACAAAAGAAGTTTAAAAAGTAGAAAAAAAAAGGCATGATAAATAAAACAATACAAATTATTTCATGATAAAAATCCAGATGATAAAGTAGAAGATAGGTATAATAAGATAAGGTCATGTTAAAATAAAATAAATAAAATGTATATAATAGAAGGTAAAGTAAAATAATATGAGAAGGAAAACAAGTTATGAAGAAGAGAAGAGGGGCGAGGTAATAATACTAATACTAAAAGATGTTAAGAAGAATGTAAGAATGGTGGTGGTTATAGTGATAATGGTAGGAAAAAAAACTAGCAAGCAACATATGTAGAAGAATGAAGGAAGGAGAAAAGTAAAGAAAAACTTGTACATTTTTTGCAAAAAGGAAAATATACGCAACCTTAAAACGGACGGGGGGAAAATTAGGAGAAGGAAGCGAGGAGATTCTAAATTGAGAGGTGGATGGATGGATGGATCGTGAAGATGGATAAGAGAAAAGGGAAGAAGAGGAAGAGGGTTTTTTCAAAACGAAGTGGGCGAAAAAAAGTTATGGTGGGTGAAAATAAATAACAGCATGAATAATGATGAAGAAAGGGGGAACATTTGATAGGTAAATAGTTAAGAGGGAGAAATGAGAGAGTAGGGGAAGCGTTATACCGAACAGGTTAATGATCACATCTATACTCGGTGGCATTTATTGCGTTAGAGGTATCAATTTAAACCCAGACAAAAAGGAGAAAAAACCGGGGGAATATGAAGGCATAGATAGAAATAAATAAAATAGCCTTGAAAATAAATAAAAAGAAAAGAAGAAGAAAAAGCCAGCCACGAGTGAAGAAGTTTAGAAAAGACAAAAACTATGCAAGCCATGGGCAAAAGTCGCAGTCGTTTCTTTTTTGTTTTAGATAAAAAGAAGAAAAACCAATTTCCCACCCCATCATGTCACAGCTTCTTCAATACGTCGATGGCCAGCCACCTTGCCCTTGACCCGGTTGGGGCTGGCCACCAGGTTGCAACGATCCACCGGCCGTGGTGCTGGGCCATCCTGGTAAGGAAGCGCTGGTACCCATACTCATACCCATTGCTGATTGTTGCTGGTGAGGTCCGGACATATATTGCTGCGAGCCAGCAGGGCCCTGGGATGATGGGTACATAGCACGTGCGGCTGCCATGTTAGAGTATGCAGCTGCTGAGACGCCCGGGTATCCCATAGCGGCAAGATTCTGCTGTTGTTGTTGTTGCTGCTGTTGCTGTTGCTGTTGTTGGGATGGTGGCTGTGCGTGAAGCTGCGAAGGCGGAGCACGGTGCTGGTGGCGGGGAGACTGGGAGGGGTGGAGTGGTTGCGTGTTATGTAGATGTGGCGAAGGGGACTGTTGTTGCTGCTGGTGCATCTGTGGAGCATATTGTGGCATACCAATCGAATGGGAGGTGGATAGGGGAGATGGCTGCGGCTGCGGAGGTGGTTGACCCCAGAGCTGAGGATTCTGGGAGTAGGGATAGGGTGAAGCCTGACTTGAGCCGGTAGAAGCAAGGGAGATGCTGGATGAGCGATGTTGAAGCTGATCAGTGCGCATTCCTTGGGGCATTCCTCGCAGCGGGGATTGGGATATGGAGGCTTGTTGATGAGAGGTCTGAGAATAAGATTGTTGAGGATTCATCATTTGCGTATGCGGTAGAACGTTTGGGTGCTGGTTGGCATTGATCATGCCAGATGTCAGTTGTGGCGATTGGAGCGATTGGAGCGATTGGGGCCCGCCCGGGGTTTGCTCGACTTGACCTACTGGCGACTGACTAGAAACGGGGGAGTCTCGCTTTTTATTCCAGTGTTCGTCAAGCCCCTTCGCACGATAGCCTCGTTGCTGATTTAAAATCTTACTGAAATCAGCTGTATGCGATGCATGGTTCATTATTTCTGCACCACTGCTAGGTTGTGTTCGGTCGTGGAATGGTTGCCCTGTATGTTCCTGTCTGGGTCGAGGTATGGTGTTGAACTCTCTCAGCCGAGGGTCATCTACTGGCGCCAAGTGGATCATTGGAAGCGGTGTTAAACTTGCTGGGTGCGGAGGCATGTCGGGTGGTATGCCATCAATATGAGGACCGTTGCTATATATAATATCGCTTTGACCCAGATTTGGCATCAATCCCGCATTTGCCGCTTCCGCAGCGGCGGCATCTCTGGCCTTGGCAGCTCCTGGTCGTTTCTCACCCGCCAAATCTTCCTCGGTAAAACCTTGCTTTCGCGCCTTGCTCTCCCAGTAGTCATCTCGAACACGTCGTCCCTCCAGAATTACTCTGCTTCCAAACTGACGGAACATGGATCTCGCAGTCACAATCGCGATCTGTCGAGAGCGATATGAGTACGGCAAAATGCCCTGCTGGATCAAGGAATCCTTCTCTGCTTGGCTTGCAATAATTTTATAGAGCGACCTATTTTTGTTGAAGAGAAGATAAGAATCTCGATATCCTAGTACTCTAGCACATTCTGTGGCGAGCATGAAGAGTTTCTTGCCGCGGTTCGGTACACAAAAGGTCTTGCATTTGTATTTGCGTTTGTCCTGTGGGTATCCCAGCGTGTCGACTTTCTTCTCCCCACTCTCGTCAAATTCTTTGGGAATATATTCATCTCCTTCTTCCCCCAACTGGTCAGTGGTGTGGTCTCTGACGGTAGGTAGCGCCTTGACTAGTGACTTGGTGGGTGTGGTTTTAGGCGGCGGAGACGTCTGTGCGGCGACCGTGGCATGTTGCGGGATAGGTTGAGGAGGGAGATGAGAAATCTGCGTCTGGGAGGGGGATGCTTTTGGCCTTTGCGATGCTGGGAGAGCAGCAATGTTTGTGGCTGACGAGACTTTGGGCGTCTTGGGTGGTCGACCTCGTTTGCGACGGCCATGATCATCTGGCACTGTACAAATTAGGTACGGGAAAACGATATGCCTGGGCAGGATGCCAGATAAGAAAAAGCCAGCAACATACCATCCTCTACTTCACCTTCCACGGGCTGATCGCCATACTGCTCCGTTGGTCTGCTTCGTTTCGTGCCTCTTGGGCTTGCGTTGGGGTTGATATTCGAGGTGGTGCTTGGGGAAGGCGCCGTAAGAGAAGACTGTGAAACAGTGACTGACATGAAAGTTAGCACCGTATTAAGAATATTCTTGCGATTACGGTGAACATGGTATCAAGAAGATCGAGAATAAGGCGACAAGGTATACGCGACAACGAGGCGAGGGGAAAAGGGAAAGAAAAGGAAAGAAATGAAGATCGCGACCAAGGGAGAGAGTTATTACCAGGAGTATTCAAGGCAGCAGGGTTGATGGTACCGGAACCATCGATCAGATCGGAACCCATGCCGTTTATCGGGGCGGAAACCGTATACATGGTGGGCGACAGGAGGGAGGTGAGGTATTCTAAGGTAAGGTCGGTGTAGGGAGAGAGGAGCGGGCCAAGGATCGACGGGATAGAAGGGAACCGAAGAAGCTTTTTGAGTGGTTAACCGAAAAAGCGCGACGATAGCGGTTGGATCAGACAGCCGCGACGGCCGGTGGTCTGAATGGTGGTCTAAGTAGTAGTGGGTGGGTAGGTGGATGGGTAGGTGGGTGGGTAAGTGGGTGGGGGGGCCGCGGGCGGGAAGAGGCGACAAATGAAGTGAGGGACGGGACCTGACGGGGGGAGTTGATTGGGGTGTGTGTCAAAGAATATAGTTAGGCGTGAAATGAGACCAGCCGGGGATGGAAGATTCTGTGGGTGGCTGGTGATGTGTTGGCGATGCACACGATGCGACGCAAGTTGAGGAAGATCCCTTCTCAACGGTGCGATGGGGTTGCAGAGAGAGCTGCACCTGAGCTGCGCGCGCAAAGTAGCAGTAGCAGTAGCAGTAGCAGTAGCAGTAGGTAGCAGCAGTAATAAGCAGCAGTTAAAACAGCGGGTTTAGCGGACGGGAATATCGCCGTTAGCAGCCGATAAGCGAGTACAGGCACGGGGGAGAAGGATGAGAAGAAGACATGTGCGGGGGATGGGGATGAAGATGGGAGGACGGTGGGTTTGATAGGTGAAGGTGAAGATGAGGTTGATGAAGTTGAAGTTTGATGAGGATGAAAAAAACGATGACGATAGGGCAGAGGAGGCTGTAATGATGTAACAGTAAGGATGTGTATAGTAAGGTGGTAAGGAAGGTAAGTGGATGACAAGACTAGGTAAGTTTCGGTGGAAGCAGGCGTTGGCAGGTGTTGGCAGCGTAAGTCGGGGTATGGTAACGGTACAGGACGGTACAGGTACGGTCAGCGTAAGGTACGGGGAGGGTGCGGCTCTGCTGGGTCAGGGCGGAAGCTGAGTAAGCAGGGCAGGGCGGATGGAATCTTAGCCCTAATTCGGGCCGAGTTGGGAAAGAAGATAAGGTGGATATAAATGAAGTATATAAGTATAAAGGATAAAGGTATATATGTATGGAGTATGGAAGTATGGAAGTATGGAAGTATGGAAGTAATGGGCGAACGGGTCAGGCTGGCATCCTTCTTCTTAATCTCTGTGTTTTCGTCTTCTTTTGTTCTTCTTTTTTATTTCTTCCGCTTCCCTTTCGCGTCTTAGCGCTTTATTTTATTCTTTCTCTTATTTCCTTACGTACGGAGTAATGCTGGGGCGGATTTAACTTGCTCCCTTTCTTCTTCTTTTCTTGTTAATTATTATCTTTCCCCCTCCTAAATACTGATAATACTGATACTATGGGCCCCCTTCTTGCAGCAAAGCGGGATACCATGTATAAGTAGGGTTGCAGCTCTCTCTCGGAACCGGCAGAACAATCCTAATCGAGTAGGACGGCGACGGCGGAGGGAAAACCTTGGAAAAAGGAAAATCAACTCGCCAACTTAGCCGTTGATAGGCTAGGAAGCGGTGAGAGTGAGGGAGAGGAGGAACGGGGAGTTTGTATGGGGGAACAAAAGGGAAGGGGGCTGCGAATGGAAATCGAAATCTGGGGAAGAGAGAGTTAAGGCGATGGTTATTGGACTGGGCCAGCTGAGACTGGGACTGGGGGGTCGGGGGCTTCAGGTCACTGGGTCCTGCGCGGGCGGCAGATGGGAGGGGAACCAAAGTCTGGTTTGTTATTTTCAGGGAAAAAAGAGGAATGGGAGGGAAACGGGAAGCAGGGAAGACTGGAGGACTGGAGGAAGACTGGAGGAAGAGGAGGGAGGTGACTAGGTGGCTAGGTACTAGAGGGGGGAATGTTAGGCAAGTCAAACCCAAAAGGAGGGGTTAAGAAGAACCGGACGTCTTGGAACGGACAAACAAACGACAAGAAATAAATGCTCCAGATATCTTCTCAGAACAGGGAGGGGGACCCCGCGCTTTAACTGGCTGATGCTGAAGGTGTTCGCTTCGTTTTTTTTCTTTTTTCTTTTTTCCCACTTCATAACACCAACACAAGCCAAGGCGATCGTTCCCTCTCTGCTGTTGCTTCCAAATAGTGGTAACAGGAAACAAAGCCCCAAAGGCAAAGACAAATGGCTGAGGCTTAGGCTTGAGAGTTTATTTTTCCTTGAGACCTTGAGTACTGGTAACGAAACGGCTGCCACTATCTACCCTGATTGGAGGAACCCCGACGGAGCTAGTCCTGGGTTCAGTTTCAGCGGGAATGACGGAAGGGGGAGTCAACCTACGCGGTTGTCAGATGATTCAATTTTTTTTATTGATTTTAGTTTTGTGTTCAGGAGTTGAACAATACTCAGCATTCTTCTTATTATGAGCTGATATACGACAGGGTTAAGATCACGTCACAAAAAACCTATTTCAAAGAACAAAACAAATAAGAAAGAAAAAAGCTAGGCAGCTCTGGCATTACTTACTCGGGGAACTCCCCCCAAATTTCGAACAAACTCCCTCGAAGAAAATTTTATCCTGTACCTCGTTTAGCGGGCATGGGCCTCAAAAAGCTGAACCCTGTTTTTCTTCCTTTCGGAGCTTGCGTGACGACTCCCTCACAAGGTTCCGACGACTGGCCCTTTTTCTTTTTCTTTTTCCTTTTTGCGCCTGCTTCGCCCTTTTTTTTTTGCTGGGGATGGGACGAGGGAAAAAAACGCCTCCCTTGGGCTACTAGCGTTCCCATATTAGTTAGCCTGCGCCCTTCATTGTCCTATCACCGATCGTCGTGCTTGGATTCACCATGCATGAAGCTTTTTCCGATGTGAGGTGAAAATGGCCGATGAATGACGCTGCCGCTGCTGCTCGGTTATGATTCGACGCGCATGCGTGTGGGCTTGGTTTGGGGACCGGGGGACCGGGGGGGGGGGGGCAAGGGCGCACAGGTAGGAGGTAAATATGCACCTGTACATCACCCGAGGAACATCAATGCTTTTTATCTCCTTCCCTTGCCCTACTCGGCATACAAGGCGTCTTCCTCCAGGCATACTTGCATGTACGTACATGTACCAATGCACGGCTAGGCACCGGTGATCACTGATCACTCGACGAGCACAGGCTACAAGGGGGATGGGGGTGTTTTGTACAGGCAAAATATGAAGGGGGTATCCCTGTTCCCTTGTGTTGTAGTTATCCTTTTTTTGCGAAAAGAAAGGAAAAAGAAAAGAAGAAAAAACAACGCTCCAGCCCCCTTCAGCCTGCAAGATCGTATGCGTAACGGCAATAAAATACATCATTGTGCACCCATATATGTGTATATGCCATGTATGTAAGAGTATGTACGCAACATTTTAATTGATGTTATTTTGCTGTTGAAAAATGTATAATTTTTTCCAAGAGAGAGGTAAAGAACAGGTTTCGTTTTCTGCTCAATATTTAATTTTTTTTATCACCCGGGTC
Source organism: [Emmonsia] crescens (assembly GCA_002572855.1). Taxonomy (NCBI): domain Eukaryota; kingdom Fungi; phylum Ascomycota; class Eurotiomycetes; order Onygenales; family Ajellomycetaceae; genus Emergomyces; species [Emmonsia] crescens. The sequence continues at coordinate 8,325 of PDND01000072.1, forward strand.
GCATCCCACCTGATACCACAACTTGGGCAGGGAATTTAGGGCTTTCTATGGCGGCCCCCCCCACCCGCCCAATCAGAGCACGATCGCATTCAACCTATCCATCCCGTATCTTGCTATGCTTATGAAAACTCCATGTTCATTCTTCAGGGCTTACCTACTTACTCTCATGGCATTTATATTATATTATGCCTTTCAACAACTTCATTATTAGTTACGGACAAAAAATTTTTGCGCAGTTTGCACTTTGCAACAAGGCTTCATTCATAGTAACAATCTGGTTGAAGTTAACGTTACCCCGCAAAACCCAAAAGCGAATCGCCCTCCCCCAAAATTGATTCCCACCAAGCCAACTAACTAACTAATTGCCACCTAAAACACGCCTCAAACGCTGATCGAAATCAATGCGACCTCCGAGTACCTTCGTGCTACCTGTGCTTCGTCTTGCCTGGCCTGGTCTTCCCTTTTCATTATTCGTTCTATTCTCTTTTCATTTTACCCAGAATTTCTCTGAGAGAGGCATGGAACTCCATATATATAACTCGAACATAGTTAGTTCATTGGTCCTTTTCTAACCATTCTCTTACTCTTTCTTTCTTTCTTCTCTTTCCTTTTTTATTTTATTTTATTTTTACATGACCTCTAACTAACTAGTTAACCATCCCAATATTTAACTATAACAAAAAACAAAAACTTTAAAAAAGACACAAAAAAGGAAAATCAAAAAGCCACAAGCGCGCGGGGATTTTTCTTTTTTTCTTTTCTTCTTCCTTTTTGGCCTGTATCACCTTTAAAATGGGGCTGTGCGTGCGTGCGTGCTTGTGTGAGCCTTGAGGGTTTGATCATTGATGGAAGAGAGAAGCGACCAACCAACCGCTGGGCCAGTGAGGGATGCGCTTCGAGCCACTGTGCCCGTTTCTCTTCGGGAGCACAGTGAGTGGCTGGTAGTTAAAGGGGGCCTTTGGAGGTGCCTGGTTTGGCGCTGAAGCTGGGATGAGCTAGAAAATTAGACGGGTGGGTGGCCATGGATTGATTAATCTGTTGGATTTTCCTTAACATTTGTTGAATTTATTCATATGTAACTCGTGTGCAAAAAGAAGAAACCAGAATGAAGTACGGACACGCTGGGTGCAAAATTTCCCTCCAGTTCATCTGCGTTGAGTCGGTGTTGGTCGGGTTCACGTCGAGTCCCATCATGGTTATAGATTTATTTGAGTTTGCGCAGGTTGCAATAATAATGAGTAAATAAATTGGCTACCTGCATACTTTATACTCTCTGTATTTAGATCGGAGATCGGACAATGGAGTTTGGGTTGATGTGGTACAGGACACATATACGGAGTATATCCACTGCAATGATGATAATCTATGAACGGAGGCAGCACAAACGCACCCCTGGCATTCCGAGTTGTTTCCCGTTAAAAAAATTGCTCTGGCTTTTCCCGATGAATCTCGATCCAACTGAATTAATCCGGCCGTTTTGTCAGTTGGGATGGGAGGAGTTGTAGTTAGGGAGTTGTATATAAGGTTAGATTAGGAACTTAGGATAGATACAGCGTAGGCGGGCTTACCAGGGGGGGTTCTGGAATTGGCCCTAGGGAGAAGTTAGTTAGTTAGGCACGGGTAGCACGCAGCGGGTATGATATTTTGGAAGGGATCTACTCCCGCTGTTCCCGTAATATGTAGTTCTGTAATCCGTAGGTGTAGGTGGGTTTAGTTAGGGAATGCGGGCGGGCGGGCGGGCGGGTTGGCGGATGGGCAGTTGGATTTTCAATGTATGTACGGAGTATATGCACCCATAATTATATGTGCTATACGGGAGTATATATGAATGGTTAAGGTATATATGTACTGTACATGTACAAAATCATTTGTGAATAGCCCTTTTTTTGTATATATCTGTATAAGAGAACTACAGAAAGGGTTACAGAAATGTGTCACCTATCACCGCGTTCGATTTTATGTAGGTACAGAGTGACATGAGGAGGTAGAGAAGAGAGTTTCAATGTCGATCGTGTATGGAGTAGATGAGTATCTCATTAAATTGAATTTACAAAGCAGGAGCTAGAAAATTGATATATTGAGTAATTGATCACCTACTCTGTTGAAACGGATCGAAAAGATGAGAATGCCATTTAAATCAGCCAGTCCCCACCCCCTTGAACATAATCAAAACTCCTTTTTTCAACCTCAACCTCTCAACTCTTGCTTGAGTCTCTCTCAGCTAAAGTTAAACCTTGCCTCATTATTATTATTCCTTGACCAGTAAAAGATTAAACCACTAGTATATGTAATCCGTATGAGTCAAAGAGAACCCTGTTCTTTAGTCAGACATTTATACTCTCATCTGACCATTGACCATTGCATCAACGGCTCTATTACCCCCTTTGGGCATTCATAGCACAAAACCTCGGGTATGGTATGGTGGTTAGGTAGTATGGCCTTTTTTTCTTCTTGAATTCTCGTTTTGAAATTAAATTAACCATGCGGAAGCTAAGCGGCTTTGTCAACCTCGCCTTACTTGACTAGCTATATAGCTCTTCTTGATTTATAAGTTATGTTACCACCTTGAAAGCTTATTCTTTTGTTGATGGATGACTGACTGAGGAGCTTGACTAGAAGGGGAGCTTGGGCCTTGTCTATATATACCTATGTTAGTAGTTTAAAGATATGTAGTCCGTACACTCTGCATGAGCTTGAAGAAAGTTTATTCTGCATTACTATTATTATTTCTTTGTAAGATTAGTGTTTGTTGTTGACAGAACTCTGTTCCTACATCATGCAGTGACAATGTTGCTTAAGCACATTTTCATGTAGTTAGACAGCCTGGTAACTAACTAACTCTACTAACTTAGTTAACTAGCAAGATTTCTACGGAACGGTTGACGTTGAATGGCAGTAGGAAGATACCGGAAGCAACTACAAGATTGTTTCTGCACACATATGTACCCATCTACGGACTATGTAGCTAAAGGGTTAATTAAACATTCCGCTCCATATCAAATTTTTATCATACTAACTTCCACTCAGCTTTGCCCATCAGATGAAGTCACTAAGGGGGGGGATTCCGTCGGCTCATCAATCCCCCCGACTTTCATACATATCTCACGCTACGACGCTAAGAGGTATGTAACATTATTATTTATTTATTACTACAGCTTCCAAGGGCCACAAGTGAAGAATGCAGAGGCTTTTCCTTGCAAACTTTACTCGCTAGTGCTCTGCGAGTCATGAGGCTGGGAAGCTGAACCCGCCAAATCCGACTGGAATGAGCAAATCAAGAGACGGTATGTGTGTCTGTCTGAATTTACACTCAGTGAGCTGTGATACAACACACTTCATGTTTGATTAAAAAAGACATTTCTAGGGGTGGGGTTGGTTTATGAGCAGACAGGGGTATACAACTGCATTTGACAGCTTAAATGTCTCTGAGAGCTTTTGAGCATTCTGTGTTTCGGCAGTTGATGATAAAAAATATAGCCTGCAAATATATCATATAGTTAGTTACATTTTGTGGAACAAACCCTATATTTCATGTTCATGGGTAAAATATTGTTTCCTGCCAAACACATGAACCCATTAGCTGAAGATGGCTTTGTGTGTTTAGTATATCACTGGTTGAATGATTGAAATAAATGCAATGCATAATATACGCCATAGAGCAATCGGGGGAAAAAAGGATATCGGCTGTCTCGACCGTGGACTAGATTATCAGCGAAGCCAGATTAGCTGGATACTCTTCGCTCGTAGCTGCCCTGGCTGTTGCATATCGTGAAAAATGGGAGCATCATGCTCCAATGAACATATAAGGAGTCGCATTACTACACTCCTATAATGCCCTGTCCCCGAAGAATATCTAGAAATCCGAGACTGTTGACGGTCATAGCGAGTAGGCAGCTGGTCATGTTGCTATTGCTCTCACTCTGCTGAAATTACTCCCTCCCAGTCCTCATACACCCTCAAAGTTCATATTCTGTTGCCTCCTCTATTTCAACAGCTCCCTCGTATTTTGATTGCTCGACAGGACATAGTTATCAGCAGCTTTCTACAATGCTGCCCTTGGATGGATCCACGAATTTTTAACTGCAAGCTTTTCAGCTTCGCTGAAGCTTCCAGTCTGCCTGGTCTGTTCCCCAACCAAAGGTCCCCATAAAAATGCTTGGATATATAGGTAGGAAGGTCTGGGCCACTGGAAGGGGCTACAATTGCCTCTTTCAGTAAATCTATATTTTGCGATTGATGACATGATATCCAGCGGATTGCACTTCCAGCAACTCGGAGAGGCCGCACTGCCACAAAAGAAAACTAGTCAGGTTTCTATTTTCGCAATATATACGGAGTAGTGGCAAATGGGACGGATACTCGGGCGGCGGGAGTCAGATTCCGTTTAACTCCACTAGTTTGCGGACACTTCATAGCTTCTTTTTAAGCTGTATTTTCACCCGCAGTTTGGCGGGTTTGAGCTTAGATATTAGAACATGTATGGAAGAGGGTCCACCTGGTGGTATGTATGCGATATCTGTTTGCTAGTATTGGCGCTCTGTTATGCCGTGTTTCCATTCTCTGTAAAAAGAAGGAGAGAAAAGATGGAACAAAATGGGTCAGTTCACGCAACTGGAACTGATTTCGACCAAGCACATAACATTCGAGTTCATATGATCGATTTCTTTGCTTAGGGCGGGGGGGAATATGGGCTCAAGAGAGCTTTCATTTATTCTAACCGAGTGTAACAAAAGGGGAGCCGCATTTCTGTGCGTTCTTCCTACATTCCTTCGCTTCTCCTACACTTCTCAAGAACCCCCTTTTTTTTAAGTTAAGCTACCCTAGCTTTTCCAGTCGTTATAGGGTTCTTCCGCTGTCTCTCTTCGCGGGGTGAGGATGACCTGGATGGAACGTTTTTTCTAGCAGGACTTTAGTCGGAATCCTGTCTAGACACGAACGCACTTCAACGAGCTCTAGCGATTGTGTATGAGGAGGGTTAACACAACTTTCCCCCACGGGATGATGATGACGCCCCAGCATCCCATCTCCTGCAAGATCTTGTGAGAACAAATGACATGTGGACCACCTTCCTCATTACACTTCTGAGACGCCTTATTCTAGGCTTCATTGGCAATGTGTGGTTCGATTTTCAAGGTTAGACTCTTTGTGTCTTCCTTATGGTGTCCTTATGATAACTGTCGCATCTTTGATGGAATTCCGAGAAAAAGTGAAGAAATGAGGGCTGAGGCCCGACCAGACCAAAATAATATATAAAAAGTGCGCCCACTCGCGCAGCAGAAAAACCACTGACAATGGGCGAGGCATTTCCCATTCTGCGCCGCGAATTCATTCAGCTTGTGAGATAGATCGACCGCAGTTTTAAAGAGAGACTGATCTTATCGGCTAAATTTCCCGCCTCCGTCAGGATGGGTACCGAAATCGAATAGTCAAAGGCAGAGAGAGCATCAAAATATTCCACTTTGCCATGCACACTGCTGGGAGGAGGGGGGGGGGATATGGGTCAATGATCAAGACGTGGCATATCCGCGTTGAATGTATGCGGTTGGTCTCCCTCAAGCAAACCAAAAGCCAAGCAACTCCACGTACCAGATGACGTCGGGTACGTCGCGATGTTCCGTTCGACTCAGTGTCCAGGCATAATCAGGGCAGGTAACGATTTTGGGAGGTTGCTATAACTACCTAGGTACTAGTATATAGCCTTGGGTGCTGAAGTTGTCTTCTAGTCTCCAAATGTTGGTGCAGCAGCTCAGGAACGGCCTCAGTGACGAGTAAATAGGCCCAAGGCTTATTAAAATTCGTCAAACCTGTGTGGATTCAAGATATCTGCAAACTAATCTCCACATAAATAATCCATGCTCTGGCAATAAATCTTGAGCACTTGCGCAAGTCTCGATCTCTAGAAAAAATGAAGCACCACGATTTGTGTATGGGCACCTGCCTGGACTTCGGAATAATATGACACCAATCTCTATGCTGTCAAGATTTCCAAATCAGCATTTAGTTGGCCTTCTGCACGAGCAGAGGATCAAATGATTTGTCAATGCTCACCGAGTCGTTGGATATGACAGCAGCACTATTGCTGGACTAGCTAGCCCCCACCGGTAATTGACATGAATAGCAAACTGCCGGTGCTCCATGCTCCATGCTCTTTTGCCAAAGGGGGATCCAATCCTAAATCTGGGCCTATCCTGAGGATTGTCTTGATGTGAGCTGTCAGTATTTTCTGTTATTTAGCTGGTTTTATGATTGCATCTTCGGGAAGCGGCCCTGAGAATTGCTTCCCAGCCAGGTTTGACGATAGGCATCCTCTTAAATCCATGCTATCAATTCGACGGCCGCATTATGAATCTCGTCATATCCCAAACGTCCCAAGGGCATCCGGCAACCTGCGCCTATTCGCGAGAAAAGCTCGGTTTCGGTAAGGAGCAATATCGAATGGGAGTCGGTACCAAAGAGTTAGTTAAAGAGCTCAGAGCTCCCAGAATTATATAAAGTTTCAAGCAAGACTTGAGCTGAATAAAGTCTTAAAAAGCAAGTTATTTCTTGGACCAATTAATGTCACTTATTCGATAGTGACCTGAAACTCCACCTGAGCATCTGGCACCTGGGTATTTACTCTGCACTTAATAATATCGGTACTTGAAATCGACTCAACCTCTTCTTTTTTCAACCTTTAAATAGGCTGCCTTGACTGGTGTTCACCCGATGCCACCTTGCCTTGCCAGCTCTCCAAGTCGACTGTGGGAACGCGCTCGGGGGATTTCGTTGACATGTCATCTGGAATAAGTAACTACTCACACTAACGAGTTCAAGTTAAGAAATGAAACCGTCAAGGAGATGGCTATTGGTTCCTTAATTAATTCCCCTCCAAAGTCAAGGAAATGTCGCGCTTGAGGTTGTATCATTACTAAAATTGACTTTATCCATGAGTTAACTACCATTGCTACCAATTAAAATATAAAAAACTGGCACGGTGAAACGTGTCCGATGGGAATCTTTACCATCACAAGGGCAGCTCCATTGGCAGCTTGCAGCTTGCGGCTTGCAGCACAGGGCAGCCCTTCATCGTGACGACATCCATAGCAGAAACCGAAATTAACTTGCTAAGATAATTATATATAGCTACGCTGTGGCCTGAACTTCCTAATTTGTCTAAATTGAGCACGCTATTGGAGGACAATTCTCCGCTGTTAAGCCAAGGGTCTGTCTGATCGAGCGCATTCTAGCTACACAAGATGACGCTGCAAAGATCCACTGGCGAAGAGAAAACGGCAGTTGATCCGCGCTTCGGCATTTATTCATGGTGACACTGACCGAAGAAATCGGATGCTCTATCTTTAAATATGACGGGTTTGCCCGTTGATAGCTCGGTGTGAACTCACACATCTCGTGTATTTCCTGAAATGAAGCGAAATCGTTCCTCTGAGCCAATTTTATTGTTTTCAATCGGGTCTTCAAGATGTTGGAAACTGTATTGTGGCCTTTCTCCCATTTACTTCCTTATATCGTGGTCTCGATTTTCGTTTTTTACACTACGAGCAACTACTACAAACGTGGTCTCCACCGGTTTCCAGGGCCCTTCTGGGCGAGATATACTGACCTATGGAGACTAATCGATGTTTATGGTCGACGTCCTGATATTACACACCTCAAACTGCATAGACAATATGGTGACGTCGTACGCCTGGGCCCAAACACTTTGTCCTTTGCAGATCCAAAAGCTGTCAAAGCAATATATGGCCTGAATAAGGGATATACTAAGGTGGGTTTCGAAAAGGCGTTTCCGCCATATGTTCAACAACTACAATAGAAAAAGGCTAACTCTTCCCAGTCAGCTTTTTACCCTGTACAAATGGCCACGTCAAAAGGAGAAATTCTACCCTCACTCTTTTCTTCGCGGGACGAGGTGTTTCATGCAAATCTTCGGAAATCAGTGAACAACGCCTTTTCGATGACTGCCCTAGTGCAGTACGAGCCAATGGTCAATATAACGACAGAACTATTTCTTGGCCAGACCGATACATTCTTCGCATCGCAAAATAAAGTTTGCAATTTCTCGAGGTGGCTGCAATTTTATGCCTTCGACGTCATCGGCTCGATAACGTACAGTAAGCGCCATGGATTTATTGACAAGAACGAGGATATCGATGGAATCGTGGCTAGCTTGGGAAGAATATTCGACTATTCTGCCGCGGTAATGTTACTTTTTCATTCATATTTTGGGATTATTGTTGTAGTTTGTTTCTAATCGAGTACGCAGGTCGGACAAATGCCATGGCTAGATTATGTTCTCTGGAAGAACCCACTCCTCAACCTTTTGGCAAGATTTGGAATCCGGGAGAACTCTTCGCCAGTTGCAAGATTTGCAATTGCACGGATGAGGGACAGAATTACGGAGGTTGAACCTAAGGGATCGCGAAAACGGGACTCAACGTTCCAGGACCACCGAGACGATCTCCTTACCATGTTTCTGAAGGCCCAGAAGGCACGTCCCGATTTCATGACGGATAAACGAGTCCTCACAATGGCAACCTCGATGGCATTTGCGGGCTCGGAAACAACCGCAATCAGCCTTGCATCGGTCTTCTACCATACAATGAAAAATCCCGCTTGTCTTCGAAAACTGGTTGACGAGCTGAAAACCGCTGTCAATAATGGAATGATCGAAAATAGACCCAGCGGTCTTGTCTCATGGAGTGAATCTCAAATGCTACCTTACCTTGACGCATGTGTTAAGGAAGCATTCCGAATGCACCCCGCAGCCGGTCTTCCACTGGAGAGAATTACACCTCCAGCCGGCGCAGAAATATGCGGCCAACAGATTGCTGGTGGCACAATTGTCGGCTGTAGTGCCTGGGTTATTCATCGCCGGCTAGAGATATTCGGCGAAGATGCTGACGTCTATCGGCCAGAGCGCTGGCTAGATTCTGACCCAGAGAAAGTGAAAGAGATGAACGCGACCATGTTTCATTTTGGTGCTGGTGCGAGGACGTGCATTGGGAAGAATATTAGTTTGATGGAGATTTATAAACTTGTTCCGAGCTTCTTGAGGAGATTTGAGGTTGGTGCTCCTTAGATTTCCAACTCATCTCATACCGTGGCCATCATCGTATCCTCCGCTCTTACTCTACTATTTTGATCGACTTTTTGGAATGTACGGGGCGAATAAACGGTGACACATGCTGACAGCTCTCTTCCTTTTCCCCGTCCTTCTTGCAGGTATTTTTCGACAACCCTTCTGACAGCTGGACGCTACATAATGCATGGTTTGTAAAGCAGCTCAATTTCAATGTGAGGTTCACGGCAAAGAAAATACAGTGAGGCTCATGGAATATGAGTCTGGGGCACTCTCCCCTACAAATAATATTTTTAGCTTACGAAAATTGATGAATGAATGAATGAATGTACTGTAATACCTGCCTTTTATTCTCACTCAAATAAGAAGATATTTAGCCCACTTAGAAACAGAAGAAAAAACCTGTATTAAATGGTATGAAAACGGGTCCGAAGGCATCGGGGAATTTCGCTCGGCGAGCTTCCCTGGTTGCATTTTTGAAGGAGCACTCTGGGCACACTTCGCTAACTACCCAAAGTCGGGTTCAGGGCCCCTAACGTCAAAATGCACGAAATAAAGTGCCAGCGCTTGTGTTATAAATTGATAATTGTTTTCTGCTGAGATAAAACAATACAGTTAAAAGAAGAATGAAAATTATATGCCGAAGCTATGGAAAGTCACATGAAACCAAGGAGAAGGGCACTTGATATGCTCAACCCAACCACCGCCCAGCCGGACTTGATGACCTGCTTATTGCTTAATGCGCGACCCGAATCCCATACCAAGTGTCTCACTCCATTGAGGCAGTGGAAGGTAAAAGGAAGTGCGACGGTCGTCTTCAAAAAGACCTTAGCAGCGATGGGGAGAGCCCCATAAGACGCTGCCATAGATGCAGAATCAATGTGCCAACCAAGCCAGGGGGAGACAACATATGCGGCAAAAAAGAGATAGAATCCCCCAGAAACAACCAGTCCGGTGTTACGGTGAAGGAGGGAGAGAACGGAGGTAATCTGGGGTCGGTAGATGGATAAGTTGGGGGATGTGGGGCGGTTCAAGCGCTGTTTGCGAAGTAGATCATTGGGATCTGAGACTTTAGAAGACGAAGTGGCTTGCCTAGTTAGACTGTTAGCATTGATGAGAAATGCCGAGTGCTGCGGGACCCCGGGCTGGTGGGTGTGATATTGACGGATTAAGGAGGTTGAATATCTATTATTACGATTTCCTTCGCAACTGACCTCGTCTGAATATGTCTTCGAGTGGCTAGAATGACTGGAGAAATGTAGTTTAATGAAATCCGACTCAATGCGCAGGGCGGCGCTATGGCAACTGCAAGGGATTGACATATTAGCTGGGGGGGAAATTCTCATCATCTGGGTTGAACATACGGCGTCGCAGCGATTGATGCATAATTTTCTGGGGAATCATTGCACGTAGGTTGCCAAGGAGAGAAGTCACGACTATATTGAAGGGAATGTAGGATCAGGGAGTGGAGGTGAAGAAAAGATAAATAATACAGATGATGTTTCTCAAAGGCATCTATCTCAGCTGGTGAATCGGACAGATTCCGGCACTAGAGTCGGGAATCTAAGCGCCAGCAGTCCTTCGCATATCCTCAGCCCGGCATCAATTGATTGGTGAAAGATCCCTGTAATGATGTGCGGTTGTCTCTAGGAAGCGGAAATTGACCGAGCCCAGTATTTCTGGAGTAGGTAAGGATTGTTGCTGCTTGGATGAAGATGTTGTCTCTTTTTGTACAGTACATCCGATTTCAGGCAGAGCTTGAAATGTTAGTGAGGTAGGATGCGGGTATAAATCTATCTACTCTAGATGTACAGTAGCATGTAATTGATAATTAGTGCAGATAGGGAAATAAATCTCTTACTTGAACACTCAACTATCTAGAGGTCATACTCAACTATCTAGAGGTCATATTTTTCGAATATCGCAGAATACAATGATGGGAAAGGTGTAACTAATGTATAAAGACTCGCAACTACGCGGTACATTAGCTATGAACATGTCTGATTCCTCACTGTTATAATACTGCAGGGCAGCAGAGAGGAAGGAATACACATTCCTGCGGTCTGTACGGAGTAGAGAGGATATAATTAGCCTAGCCCATTATACTCAGCCTAACTCTAGGATCCGTGGTCCCACCCAGCGGCCCATCGGTCCATAATTTGGTTGAAGATAAGCTTAAATTTAGTGCAAAACCTTAAAAACACCATCAGCCTAACCTCCATGTTCCCGCCAAATCTTTGAGTGCTCGCGTCTCTTTTGGAATTTTAACATCGTTCCAAAAGCCGAAGCACTTAATTATAACGATTTCTTGTCATAAGCGGGGAGTTATCTTTTTTATCTCGTCGATATTTCCTGCAAGAGTTCATTGAAGGAAGAAACTTCAAACTTTCAGATTTGAACCCGTACTATTATGAACTCTTACTGGAAATTCCCGCCTTTGAAATAATCTACTCCTGCGGTGGCAAAGGCAGGGTGAGTACGATGAACTGCAAGCGCCTATTCACTACGGAGGCACCTTCGCAAATCGCTGTTCTGCTGGAAATCTGACGATACCAGCATGTTGACATTCCTCTCTTAGTTTTCGCGTTGACCCACGCGATGACAAAATCAGTTTCTTATGCATGCGTGAAACCTACTGTCACACTCTTTTCCTTTTTTCTTTTGGGCAGAGCATCCATCCTATCATCTCTCTGTATATATCTTTAACTCGTTCATTCATCATCTACGTTCTATGTCTATCTTTCCATCGTTCGGCCCAAAAATATATATATATATATATATATAAAACTCCATTCACATGCTTGCACCCAAACACCTCTTTCCTTTCCTGTACTCTGAAAAGTCTGATGAAAGAAAGTAAGAACAAAAAGTTCAGAGTAACAAATGACAAGGGAAATGAAAAGAACACCCGCACAAAAACTCCTTTCAAAACGGTTTTCTAAGGCAATGCAAGTTCATCATCATCATCGTCGTCGTCGTCATTCCATCCTAATTGGTCGTATATAGACTTTTCCGGCGTCGTGTCTACAGTGAAAAGCTTAGTAGTAGGGGTGGGATTTGGGCTGCGGTCGTCTCGAGGTCTAGATCCCGTAACAATTGTGTTTTTTATTGGTGTAGTGAAAATTATCGGCTTTTGTCCTTCTTGGTTATCATTATGGCGGGTGAAAGATGGTGGTATATTATTCTCTGGGGGGCGGAGGTAGGAAGATGTAGGACGGGGTGGCGTCTCTTGGATTGAGGTTGAGTTGTTGATATAGACAGCGGGAGGGTTATTATTATTGTCGTTGTTGTTTTTGTGGATATTGTTACCGCCGTGGGCGAGGTTAGGGTATGATCTCGTTTTGCGTAATGCAGTCGGTGACATCTCTTGTTGCTGCGCAAATGCCCGGCCCGTTTCTGGAAGCCTGGGGACTTTGAATGAGGTACTGGATTGCTTGGAGAGCGGGGTCGAATCGAATTCATTACCATCAGCAACCCCACCGTATGACGGGCGGGATGACAGCCGTGTAGAAGTTTTTGTGGGCGTTTCGTGAACAGGGCTGTGACGGGCAAATCTCGAACTGAAAGGCTGTCGTTCAGGAAGGTGGCTTTGGCGCGTTGAAGAGGATGGAATAAGTTGAATATCACCACTTAACGCAGGCGAAGGGCCAGGTTTCTCATTTGACAAAGTCAGTTGCCGGCTAATGCGTGTCAGGCTGCCGCCAGCAACAGCAGCAACACAATCCTTTTTCCTCGACCCTTTGGGAGTAGCCATAACCTGTACCCCTTGGCCAAATGGGTTCCGGACGGGATGTTTTGATTTCCTTGTGCTGCCGGTGGACACTCTTTTCTCTGCAGTCTGCGCAACGTCTTTCGCGACGAGTTCCCTGTTGGGTTTTCTCAAGGCGTTGATGGCTGCATCGAGCTCCTTTTTCTGTTCCAGAAGCGAGTTCATCCTCTTCAGTTTCACCTCGTGCTGCTTAGCAACAGCGTCAAGGTCAATTTCTCGATTATCCACACGTTTTGGTTTCTGGATGCCGCCACGCACGCCCGATATCAAAGACAACAATGGTGGTTCGCTGTTTTCGCGCTTTAACCCAGGTATACTTGGGGCAGTGCTGGAACGAGAGAGTGATGGTGCCCTGCTCCTTGAAGCCATTTTTTCATCAGTCAATACGCGTTGTAATGTGCGCTGTTGCGATCTCTGGCTGTGGGTTCTTTTCACTGCCGTTCCAGGTTGTGCTGCTGATCCTGATTTTGACCGAGAAATCGCAGGACGAGTCGGGGAGATGGCAATTGGCCCGCCCAGTTTTCGGCTAATGGCCTTACACTGGTCCGGAAGACGACCAGCATAAAACGGAATGATGACTTCTGTACAAAAATCTCGAAGCATATCACTCCCCGCTGTCTTCCCGTCCGACTCACTCTTACCGCTAGCTGATTCTGTGAGTAGAATGTCACCGAAGCTCACAGCATGCCAGATACACAGCCTATCCACGAGCAATTCAAGTAACACATTTAGATCCTGCTGCTTTTTCTCCTTGGTTCGCTTTGGGGTCTGGCTAGCCTGAGTCTCTGTCGTCGCTGATAGCTCTTGGGCGGCTCTGCTGCTGTATGAAGCTTCCAAAGAAATCGTCTCCAGGATCAAGAGAACCTGCAGCTGAGTTTCTCGTAGTCGTAAATCGCCGATTAACCGTTTCACTTCCTCCTGCCTAGATGACTGCTGCGGGACGGAAGCTTCAGAAAGACTCCGGTTTCTCCACCACTTCCTAACTAGATCACCTTCTTCCGGATACAATCCATTTTTCCCAAGTTTTGCTTTCTTGGCTTTCCGCGTCCTCGGTTTCGCCGTATTTGCCGGGAATTCATCGTCGGACATTCCTATGGGGATATTTTGTATCGCTTCTGGAAGAGAGTCTTTATACTTGAGATCCATCTTTTTCACAGGTAATATGCACTCCCTATAGAAATTCGATAGATCTGTGGGCTTCAGGGAGATTTCCTCGTTGGAAGATTGGAACGTAGCACGGGCTCGGGAAAGGGGTCCCTTCGCAAAATATGCGACGGAAGTCTAGAAAGAGTGAGCAGATTGACATATATATCAAAAATATCGGGGGGATGGTGGGGAAAAATATACCTTCGAAATATATAGTGCTTCAAGATAGTGCGATCTCAGGCTATCAAAAAGCTCCTGGGGAGATTGAGTAACTTTCGCTTCTGCGGATTCGCACGACGGAATGTCAATCTCTTGCGGCTGTGGATCAGGCTGGGTATCTTTACTAGACACTCGTCGCAGACTACTATGCTGTGTACCTGCCTCTAAACCAATGGCGCCTCTCCGGTCAAGCCGCTCATCATTTCCACCGGCAAGTCCAGGAACCGAACTCAAACAACTCGTCTCAGGATTAAGACTGGGAAACCCCTTCTCCTCGCAAAGCTCCGGTCCAAATGCAAGCGCCACATTTTTCGTTATAACCTTCCGTTTCCCAGAAAATCCGTAAAATTCACCAGCAGGATCAGGAACCCTCGCCACCTCCCGCCAATCACCCTTTTTCTCATCGTCACCCTGACCATCGCCATCACCATTGCCAACAACCTCCTCACCCATAGAAGAGTCCCGCATGGGTGGGCTAGAGTTCCCCCCTCCTCCTTTCGCCGCAACCATCAAATCCCCCTCTACCACCCAACTTCCCAGCGCACAAACAGCATACACCCCCCGCTTAACTCTCTCCACAACATACAACTCCTCAACATCCTCCACAGCAAGTCGCGCTGCTAGAACAACAGGCCCACATCTGCGCTGTTGCTTTTGCTGCGGGTGCAAATCCAATTCCAGCGCCTGAATATTCGCAACAAACAATCTACCAGACTGTATGCGTTTAGCGGACCTCGGGCAGGGGTCGAGCCATGATAATGGTAACCGGGATCTGGGGAGGAGGGCGATTGGGGTTAATTTAATGTTGTCTTGTGGTGGTGGTGATAGTGATTGTGGAGAGCCGCCATGGGGCTGGATAAATATTTGTTAGTAATAATTATTGTGGTTAAGATGAAATTGGGGGGGAAAGGGGGGGGGGAGGGGTGGGGGGAGGCAGGGCATACCCATATAGTAAACGCAGAGCTAATAAAAGCCGTCTTCGTTTTCGTCTTTGGTATAATACTACCTCCTCCATCATGGGATATTTTCCTCCGTTTCAATGGCTGTGTCGTTTGTGCTGAGCCCTCCTTCTCCTTCTGCTTCGTGAGCGAGTTCAACAACGTCGGGGATGCCGGTTCAAGCACGGCCGCAGCAGGGCGGGAATGAGATGCCATTCCAGTTTCGACGCGTCAACGTCTGGGTGGGCATAATTGTTATACTTATACTTATGCTTATGCTTATAAGCAATGATTAAAGAATAGAATACAGGAAGAGAGGGAGGAAGAATAAATATATGAAAACTCTAGAATTGTTTGTATGTAAGTGGTGGATTGGAGTCGAGGTGTAAATGGCGCGTGTTGGAGAGACGCGGGCAGACGCGGTCACGTGGAGTCTCTTATCGCAAGAGAAGCGCGGACTGAAGGTGATATAAATGTGTTGGGCATTCTTTTGCAACGTTTCTTTTTATTTCTTTTTTTATTTCTTTTTACATGGGCTTCTTAATTATGAATATTTGATTGCATAGAATACAAGAGTTGTGGGCGATCGTTGATGATTGTAGTAGGTATTTCCTACAAAAGGGGGAGAAAAAAACCATTGTAGCACACCGAGATTTTTCCCCTCCGATTCTAGTGAGCGTTTAAATTAAGGCGTTCAAAGCTGGACCCTAGCTAGCCATTCCACCCAGACAAAAGATGAAGGCGAAATGAACGAAAAAAAGAAAAAAAGGTAAGTCGTGTCCCTCTCTATATATCTTTGCCTGGTGGAGAAAAAGATGTTGAAGACTTTTGCTCCGCAAACGCCCTGTGATGAATAAACCGTGAAAAGAAATCATGAAAATGGTATCATATGTTGAATTGTTCTTCCGGAGCCTCTTAGTTGAAGAGGCTCGAAAATGCAAAAAAAAAAAAAAAAAGAAATGATGAAAGTGCCAGGGAAATATGAGAAATGGTGAAGAGAAAATAATGAACAGGAGAAAAAACCCCCTTTCGTTGTTTAGTCTATATGGGGGGCGCTTTGAGTTGTTGAAAACAAAGCAAAATCGTCAGAGTCGTGAGACATCGTCCCGTAATGCGAAAAAAAAAGGGGATAGACGGAGGGCATCTAGAATTTGAGGGTCTTGGGCTTCTCCCATGAGAAGCTCTGGTTGGTGAAATGGCCGTACTTGGCGGTTTGGAAGTAGATGGGCTTGGCCAAGTCGAGTTCCTTCACAATGACACCGGGCCGGAGATCGAAGTTGTTCCGGATGATCTGGACCAATTCCTCCGAAGACTTTGAGGAAGTGCCGTATGTTTCGACGTATATCGAGAGGGGCTCTGCAATGCCAATGGCATATGAAAGCTGGACAAGAGCGCGGCGGGCAAGTCCTGCGTTAACGAGCGATTTGGCGATCCATCGCGCAACGTAGGCGGCAGAACGATCGACCTTGGAGTAGTCCTTGCCAGAGAAGGCACCACCACCGTGAGCACCCCAGCCTCCGTAGGTGTCAACGATAATTTTCCGGCCGGTGAGACCAGCATCGCCCTGGGGTCCACCGATGATGAAGAGACCAGAGGGTTGGAGATGGTAGACAGTGCGATCATCGAGGAGGTTGGCGGGGATGACTTTCTTGATCTGCTCGAGGAGTTGCTTTCGCACATCCGCAGTGGTGATGGCTTCGCTGTGTTGAGCGCTTATGACGACTGTGTCTACGCGGAGGGGCTTGACCGCGCCGTGGTCATGGGCATACTCGATAGTGACCTGGGTCTTGGTGTCAGGTCGGAGCCAGGGGAGAGAGCCATCAACACGGGCATCCCTCAAAGACTTGTTGAGTTTGTGGGCCAGTTGAATGGTCAAAGGCAGTAATTCGGGGGTTTCATCGGTGGCGTATCCAAACATGATACCTTGGTCACCAGCACCTAGCTTCTCGAGGGCCTCGTCGTAGTGGAGGCCCTGAGCGATGTCTGGTGATTGTTGCTCAATAGCAACGAGGACGTTGCAGGTCTTGTAGTCGAAGCCCTTGGAAGAGTCATCGTAGCCGATGTCTTTAATGGCGTTTCGGATAACCTTCTGGTAGTCGATGTGGGCCTTGGTGGTAATTTCACCAAAAACCATAATCATACCTAAGACATGGGTGTTAAATGTATGACAAAACTCGTACAAGCCGATTTAAATCAATGGAACCTACCAGTTTTGGTGGCCGTTTCACAAGCAACCTGTCCAAAATCATGTCAGAGAAAATTGCGCAGAAAGGTTCCCCCGAAGGTTTTTTGCATGGAGGGGTAGGGTTCCGGATTTACCTTGGATAGCGGGTCCTGGGCGAGACAGGCATCGAGAACAGCATCCGAGACCTGGTCACTACAAAAGTGTCAATGAATGAATCATAGATAAATAATAAAGAAAAGGAGCAATTAATATAGTATACTCACGCAATCTTGTCAGGGTGGCCCTCGCCCACGGCTTCCGAAGTGAACAGGAAGGTTCCCTTGGGAAAGCCGTTCTGAATGCTACCCATTGTGGTGGGATGGGGGAAGGGAGAGGCTAGGTGGGGTAAGGTGGAAAGAAGATAGACACTAAAAGACTATTGATACAAAGAGATGATGTTGCAGAGCGGAAATGAAGAGAGAAAAATGAAGAGATAGAGAGGAATGAGAGGAATGAGAGGAGAAAAGAAGAGGAGGGGAAGAAGAAGAAGAAGAAAAAGAAGAAGCTGAAGAGAGAAAAAAATCCGAAAATTGGGAAATCGAAAGAAGCGGCGGGAAAGGACTCGCGCTAGGCCAAATCAGGGGGTGACTGCCAAGAGATGGTGCAATCGCTAGATTAGGAAGGCGGTGGGGACTGGCAGAATAGTGTTAATAAAATATATTACAGTATATTCAGTATATTGGGCTGATATCTTGATATACAATAATGCCAATATTAACGACAACTACAACTGCTATTCTGATGCAGGGTCAAGAGAATAGGATAGGATGATCTCTCATAGTTTATGTTACAACAGCAACTACAAGAACTACACTAGCATCATGCTAACCTCCACCATACACAACTCCTAATCTACCTATTGACTACACCCCCCCTCCCTCCCAACTATTATAGACATACATAGGTTCACACCAAAAAATATACCAGCAACACCCTCACCATGTCGAAATTCGGCGTCCTCGTCATGGGCCCTGCAGGCGCCGGCAAAACAACCTTCTGCGCCGCCCTAATCCAACATCTCCAAAACAACCGTCGCAGCTGCTTCTACGTCAACCTCGACCCGGCCGCCGAAACCTTCTCCTACGAACCAGACCTCGATATCCGCGAGTTAATCACCCTCGAAGATGTAATGGAAGAGCTTGGCCTAGGCCCCAATGGTGGCCTAATGTACTGCTTCGAATTCCTCCTCCAGAACCTCGATTTCCTAACCCAGGCCCTCGACCCGCTCAGCGACGAGTACCTGATCATCTTCGACATGCCAGGCCAGATCGAGCTATACACACACGTCCCGCTACTTCCGTCGTTGATACAGCACCTGTCCCGCGCGGGACCGTTGAATATTTCGCTGTGCGCGGCGTATCTGTTGGAGAGTACTTTTGTCGTTGATCGAGCCAAGTTCTTCGCGGGCGCGCTGAGTGCCATGTCCGCTATGATCATGTTGGAGATGCCACATGTGAATATCCTGAGTAAGATGGATCAGGTCAAGGGGATGATTGGGAAGAAGGAGTTGAAGCGCTTCACGGCTGTGGATGTTCAACTGCTGTATGAGGAGAATCAGGGAGGGGGTGGTGGAAATACAGAAGCAGATGAAGAAGGGACAGTTACTGCTGCAGCGGAGGACCCCTTATCTACAAATTCCCTGTTGAGTGGGGGTTCGTTTCAACGGCTTAATCGGGCCGTTGGCCAGCTGATTGACGACTTCAGCATGGTGTCGTTTTTGAAGTTGGATGTTCAAGACGAGGATAGCATTGCCAGTGTGCTGAGCTATATCGACGATGCAATACAGTTCCACGAAGCGCAGGAGCCGAGGGAGCCGAGGGATCAGGCTGACGAAAAGGAGGTAGATTTGGAGTGAGGGGGGGAAGATCAAATGAGACGGTTCGGTCTGGCCTTGGAACAAGCACCAATAATAGATTTTATCGATTTCTACCAATCCCGTGTCTATCTCTGGGGGTTTGAGAGATCCGTGCATTTTGCAGGCTATCGACAGTTGAATTCGATGAGTTCATGTCTCGGCTATTTACGGCCTACCACCGTCCTACGCCCTCTGAGGTGGGCCTTATTGATGCCCATAGCAACGATGTTCCGTTGATACAAAGCTAACGAGAGACGAATCGAGTGGAGGTTAGCAGCAGAGAAGGAGCCGGTTTATATCAAAAATAACGGATTGAGCTTGGAAAAAGCAATCCACACTATGAATTAGCTAATGAACCAAGAAAACCATGTATATAATAGCATAATATGATGACCCTGAATCAATGAAAATCAGCCTTGCAGAGCCAGTCAAGAAAAGCCAAACCTAACCTTCCAATAATATTAAATAAATAGTAAATATCCCATCCAAAGGGTGTAAAAAGCGTACGAGAAAAGAAGCGACACAGAACACAGAAGCTGCCAAAGTATTGTATGTACCCAACAAGGAATATAATTTATCACCCCCATTGTCCCCGACCAAACCAAGGCGCCCCGTCAAGTTCAATTCCAACCCGTCCTCTTCCGCGCCTGCTCCCGTCGCATCCCACCATATATCGGCGGCGCCTGTCCATGTCCCTCTGCACGATTCGCCCACAACTCCTCCACAAACCCCTGAAGCAATCCCAACAACCACCCCGCCTCCCTCCCCGCCCGCTCCCACCCAACAACATACACGTAATACGCGCCCCCAATCACGGAGCCCCAGAACGCGAGCCGAAACACCAGCATGACCCAAAACGTGATGACGCGACGGGCATAATTGAGGACTTTGAGGGAGATGAAGAGGATGACGCAGAGGACGAGGAATGAGGTGAGGTCTGGTGGGGAGTTTAGGACGGTTTGTAGCGGGGTGAGGAGGTAGGGTTGTAGATATTGCTGGGAGATGGGGTGGAAGTGTGTGGTGATGGTGGAGTAGTAGGAGAGGGCTTGAAAGGAGATGGAGGGGGGGACGTATTTGTTGGCGTTTTGGAAGGCAGGGATTAGGTATTCTGTGTTTTTTTGCGCATTGTTTGTTCCAGTTAGTTTTGAGTTGAGTTGAGTTGAGTTGAGTTGATCAAATCGTGAAAAGATGGATTCGCGGTTCTCCAACGCACCTTGTATCGCTTCCATGATGAGGGATGTCTGTAATGTAGCGCGGGCCAAATAGAGGCGGAACCCGAACTCCCGTCCAGTTATTCAAGGGATTGTTTATTCTATCGACAAAATGAATTCGTTGCCTTTTTTTCAAATGAGCAGAACGCTATCCAGCGCAAGCTAGCAGGCTGGAATTGATATTTAAGCTGTAGCAGGGCACGATGGTCTTGCGCGTGGGATATATATGGCTTCAAGGGTGTTAATGACCCTTCAAATAGCCTTGGAATGGAAGTATCCAAAGAAAGAAATTCAAAGAAAGAAAGAGATAGATTCTGTGGGAGAAGTCTGCGTAGTGGTGGTTGTGATGAGGCGATTCTAAATAAAATCTACCATGCGCGGCAATGTATGTACAGATTGTATCAAAAGCTGATGGTTCTGTCGATGCGGCGAATACCAGGAAGATCACGACAGCTCGAACGCACTCGAAAAGAGAAGTTGATAGTATTTAACAGAATAAAGCGGTAAAATATCATGCGGATAGAGATAAAATGAGGTATGAGAAATGTGATGCTTGAAGCAAACTTTGGAAGGAAAACGCGATCAATAACATTTAGAACAGCCAGCAATCAAACAATGCAAACAGGCGAAACAGAACAACAATTAATCGCATATTTCAACAATATCTTATTAAAATTGTAGACATTTATTATTCAATGCTCTATTTTGAATAAGAAGAATGACTGATAGATCAACTGGATTTTGGGAGAGGCCTTCCAATGGAAATTGAAAGCCATGATCTCAAGATTAATTATAATTACCCTGGGATGGATCAAATATATGAAGTCTTACAACATTAGGCAACGATCACTAGAAGGGCTTGGTATACTCAAAATTGAAGCAAGAAAGAGACGTGATTTTCTTCATGAGCTCTCTCATTTAATGAAAAGGTTAAGGTTGTCATATGCCTATTCAATCATTCCCATCTTGAGTCACTAATTACCTACCTAAGTAGGTATTTAGGTGGTGCCTTTCTACACGTGGGTGTCTATTCATCTATATATGCAAGCTCTACAAAAACATATCAACCTCTCATCATATAAGGAATAGGGCCTCAGCAACTCAAACTGCCAACATCTAAGAATAAGAGCGGAGAAAACACATGAAACAAAGAAAATCAACAAGAGATATATATACCCCGTCAATCACCCTCGCCTCACACTCACTCACCACCCAAACGACTCCTCAAAATACTCCACGCCCCTATACCCCTGCTTCAAAACTGCATGGACAGCCACGCGAGCTTCATCCGCCATCTCCGCCGGTCCACAGACCAAAATTGCCGTCCTCCCTGCAACCCCCCTAGGACAGGCCCCATAGTTGCCAATCTCCTGTACACTCGTCGTGATTATATTCCTGATATCCGGCCTTCCAGGCTGGATATCAATTGGAAACGTACGGCTACTACTATAATTAACGGCCTTGTTATCTCTATCGTCAAATGATGATAGTAGAGCCATGTTCTCATTCATCTGCTGCTCGGATTGCAGGTGTGTGCTACAGGTGGGGCGATGCGGTTGCAGTTGCGATTGCGATTGCGATGACGCGGTGCAGTAGAATTGCGTGGTTATATCCTCCCTTCCGAGGGCGGGGCCAAGCTCACGAGTTGCTACCTCATGGATAAATGCCTCTTGTCGTGTGGTCCAGACTAATGTGATGTTGTTCGTTCTTGTGCCCTGTGGATCTGTAGAAATATTCGCTGCAAGTAGAGTTGTAGAAGAGGATGATGGCGATGACAGAGGTGCAGCGGATTTATTATTGTGGTAGGGGTTTGATCTTGTACGCCGCAAATGCTCCTCGATATGTGGAAGGGCAGCTGCGATACCAGTGCCTCCAGCGATTAGGATGACGTTTTCAAAGGTATGGAGTTCGATTGCACGATAATATGGCCCTTCTATAAGGAAATGCGTTGTTAAAGCCTGTTTCGGTGATTTGAGGCAATCAGATCGGAGATGTTTGGTCCAGCCGTCGAAAGGTCGAATCCAGAATACAAGTTTATATTTCGCGTCTGTAGGATCCCGCGTGGTGGCCTCCTTGGGCGCTCTCGGGGTCCCAGTTTCGGATGGTACGGCGGTGCTAGAGGAAGAGAAATCGCTGCTCTCAGCGGAAAGATAATATCCATCGTCATCATCCACGGCTGACCAGCTGCCAACCGTGAATGGGTGGCTTTCATACCCAAACCACCTTACTGGTTGGTAGACGTAATAATGTTGACCGGGTTTGGGCTGCATATTGCGAGAACCGGGTATAATTTCTAGCTTGAGAATATCGGATGCTTTGCTGTATGATAACACACTGTTTGTATAGGTAATCGATTTCCTGTTAAGCCGTAGATGAAGATTGCATGAGAGTAATCTCGCAAGACGGGCGAACCTGTCTAAGCTCCAGATAACGACGACCGGCCACAGGTACCTATCGTATAGATTGAACTGGCCCTTGAAGATGCTTGTGTGTCTAGGATAATAGTCAGCTTCTCACTTCTTGGTTTCGAGAATGTCGAGGCGGAAGAGGTGGCATTGAGTTACATGAACAGTCCAAAAATAATAATAAATGAGAAGGTGATATGAATTACGAGGAAGATTTCATAATAATTCCGCCGTAGCCAGACCGATGAAAATACAAGCAGCAAAGACATGCATACAGTTCCCTACCACAAATTCAATGTCAGATCTTGGGGCCTGGTGCAAGGGATGGTTGAAAACTTACAACGACGCCCATATACCACCATGGCATGGGCCAATATAAGAAATATGATCCATCCTCTTGAAATCACAGAAGATGTCACCAAGTTAGCAAAGAGCTTCTAGTTAAATTCATGGGACAGTGGAAAATCCTCACTTTGCAATGTGAGCACCGTATATCCAATTGAATGAATAATAGCCTGGATTGTAGCAACCCTCGCAATCGCCCGATGAAATAGATTGAACGTCGCGAAACTCCATCCCGTTGCCCATAGAAATGGATTGTTGCGCGAACCGAAAAGCCAGAGGAGAGACAAATTTGCATATGACATTATGCCGGTTCTATCCGATACATATCGAAATGCTTGAGTGAAGGTATCGTCCCAACTGAGGTATTCGATATACTTCGTTAGCGGCCATGAACATGATCACTCGATATCATAACTCACAATAGATTTCCTCTGAAAATATCATGCCCAACACAGGTAAGGACGAGACTGAGTACGTAAAAGAGGACTATCACAATTGCTTCGACACGTGTTGGAATAGAACACCAGTAAAATAGTCGTTGATGGTGAGTTCCGAACGCCGCGGGCATGATGAGATTGGCTCTGATCCAGTGATGCAACCATCTGAAAGGGTAAAAGAGGAGAGAGATGCCAGAATCGATATTTGTAGTATGGCCTTCGGGATCATATCTCGTGCCACGACAGTGGATGCCAGAGAAGTGGCTAAAGAGTCGATTCAATATCCCAGAAAAGAGCACAATGCCCCAAAACCAATAAGAAACAAAGCTTTATCCGCGATGTTAGTATATATATATAGGGGCGTTTCAAGTAAGGAGTCTTTAGCTGCATACCCAAATGTATGATGTGCCCACATTTCAAATGCCCAAGCCCGCTATCCATCGTATACCGAACGTCAGCAACTATATCAAATCTAGAACACCTTTCAAGCAAGCTCCACCCCCAAAGAAACGCAGTAGATATCTTAAAAGTTCAAATAGACGAAAACAAGGGACTAACTGACATTCGTCTTAAGCACCCTCCAATACCAATCCCGCGAAACCAACACCACCTCATCCAACTCCACGCCCCTTGATATCTCGCCGTACTCCACAACTCGTAAACCGCGAAGGTACCTTTCCGTCAACTCTGGCTGAACAGCATCATACGGGATCCTTTGCAATCCATCCTTTTCACAGTCATCATCCAGGATCTGCAGTCCGTCTCTGATTTCTGTCGATGAGCAGTATAACGTCGCAGCAGCATATATAGAATAGGTGCGCAGCTTGTTGGTGCATGCATCAATTTCCCGGGGAGTAGATAATGAGCCAGTGAATGGGAGGAGGGATATGGCTTCTGAAATGGAGAGGATGCAGCGTGTAGACTCTATGTCTGAGGCTAGCGAAAAGCTAGGTGCTAGGAGGACGAGGAAGGAGGTGAGGAGTCGCCGGAGGTACATGATTTTTTATTTTTTTGCCCACTTCCATTCGTATATCTGCTTCGCTTCTTTTCACGGCTGGCTGACTGGCTGGCTGAGTAGACGCTTCTTCCAACCGTATAGATTCCAGCCAAATTATGACCGTTGCTTCAATTGGACAAATATACAGACAGAGTAGCTTGTAATAATGATATGTAGCATAGTATTAAAAAAAAACAACGGCTTTCACGCGATAATTGTGAAAAAAGTAAAAATGAAATTAAAAAAAAAACAACTTTTTGGAAGAAATGTTGCAGAATTCGAACGGCGGAATGTTAAGTGAGAATTTCACACACCCCTACGGCTATCTTCTCAAATCAAAAATTATGAGAAAGGAAAAGGAAAAGGAAAAGGAAGCAGAAAAAGAAAAAAGACTCTTCTCTTCTCCTCTCGTCGTTCGTCGTTCGTCGTCCGAATATGAAGAAAGCGAAAGCGAAGAGGAGACAGTCAATTATCGATTGATAAACCGGAAAGCCGGGTCAGATCAGATAAGAAAATACCCGGGGGAAGAAAGAAAAAGAAAAGGGAAAAATCCCATTTCCCCCACGTGCATCCTAGCTAGCTCGTGAGGAGAACTAACTGACATAGGCGTATATAGATTATCGTCCGTGGGGTTCTGGGCCGTTCGTATCGAGAGACGGGGGAATATGGGTGAACCGACCCACTCATACACACACCCTTGCATTATCGTCAGAGGAATGAGGGAATAACTGGAGAGCCAGTTCATCAACAACAAGGTAACAGTACATACATACATACCTACGAGTTATGCCTTTTTTCCGGCCCCGATATTAATACCTAACCCGGGTTCGGAGGCATCGTATATAACATCATGAACAGGCTTCAATATATATAATACGATCCAATCAAAAAAGATCACGTAAAGGCCCCTGCACTAGCGCCATCAGATAACTTTATTCGATCTTGAACCATGGATAGGACGGATCAGATAAAGGGCCTCGGGAGGATGTTGAGCACACCCAACACACAAAGCAAAAATATATATAGTAGTCCTAAATTTGTGAGGGTACAATGCCTATGAAAATTTAATAGTAGAGCTGTGAATTATTTCAAGTGGAAAAGAAGAGAAAAATAAGAAGAAAAAAGATGTGAGGAAAGGAACTGCCATAACCGGTTTTGTCCAAAACTTGACAATAGCAACTATATACAAAATTGATAAATCCGCCACTGCTAACATCGAATTCCGGGCACTATGGCGGAGTGGTTAACGCGATGCCCTGCTATTTATCCAAATTGCAGACTTTCTTCTCTTTCTCAAAAAAGAGTTGAAGCTAGTTTAGGCATTTCCTTCGGGAGCGCAGGTTCGAATCCTGCTGGTGTCGAATATCTTTTTGGGCTTTGCTTTTTTATTTCTTTTAATTTTAATTTTCTCTTCTTTTTCTTTCTTGGGTAAAAACAAATATATACTCCGTACCTAGGTAGTATCAAGAGAAAATGGGACGGTAGAGTTGAATTATTATTTGATGGTGAAACTTCTCTATAACTTTCATATTTTTCTTGATTCTTTTATCAACTCTTAACCTGGGGCCTCAGCCCCTGGAAAACACAAAGAGAGCCTGACTATCTAGACAAAACAGAGCCAAGCCTGCTTCAACAAGAAGAAAGAAAGACAGATAATTGTTTCATTTAAACTTTGATCTTCTCTTTCTTTCACCTGTGACTCTCATTGAGCACAAACATACATGAAAAGGCTAAACTAACATACACTTGACAACTGGCTTGATGTCTTGACTGATCAAACTTCGACCATAATAACTATATATATCTTCATACAAAACAAAAAAAATGAACAAACCCAAACCCAAAACGATGAGAAGTGGTATAATAGGAAAGACAAAGATAAAATATAAAAAAAATTAAAAAATGAAACGAATGAAACGAATGAAACGAAAATACGCCAAAAAGCGAAAACTCAGAAGAAAAATATAACAACCAGTCAAGCCATTCCCGGACGTTCATTTTTGAAACAAGAAAGCGGGAGAATAATAAAAAACAGACATTTGACTTCAAGATGAAAGAAAAGTATAAAAGTATAACCAACCTTTGATATGGTAAGGTCAACATGGAAAGAAAGAAAAATCTAGAAGAAAAAGAAGATAAAAGACACCTAGCTGAGAGAGCTACCCCAACAGAATATGCAGGTTTGAAAGAGAAAAAAAAATTCGTTCACCAGCAAAAAAACGACATGGGGGGGAATCAAAATCGGTATTATAAAACGGAAGATAAAAAAAAAAGTAGCTTAAGTTATGCAAAGCTCGCAAAGAATGTCAAGCGACAAAACCCTTTGTAAAGATCCTACGTATACCTTTAAAAGGGATGCAATGCGTGGTATTTTTTCGCTGAAGACAGAAAGAACCAATGGATTTTTCGCGCCAACGACGACCAGAAAAAGAAAGAAGAAAAAACGTTGACGCCTGGGCTGATGCAAGCAAGCAAGAAAGAATATAAAGGGCCAGAAAGCGAAAGAAAGAGAAAACAGCGGTGGGTTGGCGAGGGCGGGCTTTTCCTTTCTTTCCATTAATTATAATCAGGGAAATGAAAAGGAAGAAGCTAGAAAGAAGCAACGACACTTGTACGGCATGTAAGATGTGCATGGGTGTGGGTATACGTATGCGTATGCAATATGTAGATATGTATAATGTTTTATCTTTCGTTCTTCGTAAGGGGCGGGGGTGGAGTGACGTTGAAGTGATTAATAATATGTGTTTATATATACTATCGTGTACGGCGGAGATCATCGCGTAAGATCAAAAATAAAATAAGAGGGCGTGATTCGGGAAGATGTCGTTGAAAGGGGCGTTTTCCTTTCCTTTCTTTTAATTAAGAGGTTCCATTCTGGTGTTTTTCACGTTCGGCTTGGATTTGGGCCTGGAGCTTGCGGGTCTGACGGAATGCTTCGTCTCTATTTAAAGGGGAAAAAAAAGGAGGGGTATATTAGTTATTTGAGTTGGAAAATTATGGAGCAGGGGAGCCATAGAATTTACATACCTATCAGACTGCAACTCAGCAACCTCAATCTGGGCCATATTCATACGACCAACAACAGTCTCCATCTCCCGATCAGCCTCGCGCAGAGCTTTCTCGAGCTCCTGGACGCGGGCCTCGACGGCTTCCATCTTAATAGCCTGGTTGAGGGAGATGCCCTCTCCACTTGTCGTTTTGCCAAGTCGTGGAGACCGGGGCCCAGAGAAGGGTGAATGGGGCACCCTCGGGGAGAGCAAGGCGGGGCTCCTGATGCCATTTTTTGCGCGCATGAGCTGGACGTTGTGATTTTCTTTCAACGTCTCGATTTCCTGCTCGTGCTTGGCAACTTCCTCTTCGGAGATTTGCTGCGCGATCATCAGAGCGTCTTCAAGGAACTTGAGGCGCGTTTGCATTTCGTTGATTCTGGTGGCTGAGTTGTTTTGTTCGCGCTCTCCCTTGCCAATTGCCTCTGAGAGGCGGTGTTTTAATGCACTGTTCGTGGCAAGTTGCTGGCGAACTTGCAGCCCAAGTGCGTTGTTCGGGTCTTGGACATAAGCGCTGTCGGCTTGCAGCTGCGTAAAGGCATCTTCAAGTGAAGAGCTAGATGCGTTGAAATCTGCCAAGTCATTTTTAGCTGCAGCAGGGACAAAGATATCGTGTTCCTGCAGGAGTGCGCGGAGGGAACCAGTCTCCTGCTCAGCACGGTCCAGGTCCATTTTCAAACCGCCCAATCCCTTCTCACACTGCCATTTTTGATCCAACGCCTCATCAGCCCGGCGTCTAAGAAAATTAATTTCCTCCCGTAAATTTATCACATCCCGTTCATAGCCTAGTCTTCGTGGAGAACCTGCTTGTCGGGCACGATCGAGCTCGAGCTCCAGCATCCGGATCTGCTTTTCGTTTTCTCGAGCTTGCAAGTTCTGGCGCTCGAGGAGGCTCTTGACAGTTTGATGGAGGGCATCACGTTGCATTTCTACGTCTTTCACCCGATCCACCAATGACTCTTTAAATTCACGCTCCTTGCCAATAATAGAGGCTGGCCTGGAACCCGGCCTTGAGACGGAACCCGAGTGGGCCAAGCCACTTGCTCTCGTAGGGCCACGCGCAAGCGAATTTGACCTTGATAGACCACCTCTCCCCCTCGACATTCCGTCCTCTTCGGCAATAGAGTTTATGCGGGCTTGTTGTTGTTGCATGTCCAACTGTACTTTTCTCGCTTGACTGAGCGCATTATTTTCGTTGCGTAACCCTTGTAAATCATGCTGCAATTTAGCTTGAAGCTGCGGAACAGTTTCATCTCGAAGCTGGTCCCGTTCATTTCGAAGCTGCTCTAGCTCAACTCTCATAGCCGTCAATAAGTCCTCGAAGTTGTCTTTTAGTTGTCTTTCTTCCGTCAAACGCCGTCGAGTATCTTCCAACGCCGTCTCTAATTCTTTTGTTTTCGAGCTAATATTCGATGCATCCACTCTTTCACGACGCAGCTGAACCAGGGGACTGTCAGTCAAAGAAACATAGCTAACTAGAGAATTTATTTTATAAAGATATTCATACCTGATCTACCTGCCCTTCTAGAATCCGCACATGAGACTCAAAAGCGATCCGACGAGATCGTTCCTCTTGCCATTTTTGAGATAAATCAACCTTTAACTGAGCACGTTCTTGCTCCAGGTTCCGCTTCATTCTCTCGACTTCTTCCGCTCTGCTGCCCCCAGCGTCACTGAGTGGATATTTTACAGAGCTTGTTCCCGAGTCGGAGAAGTAATCGCTGGTCCGACGGTTCGGTTCAGGTCCGACTGTAGCTTCCAGCTGTAATCTCTCAACCAAATCTTCCAATTCCATTTCACGTTTGATGGAGCCAGCCAGTTCCGAACTGATCTCGCGCAGCTCAAGTTCCATCTCCCTCACTTTTGCATTCATGTCCTGCTCCGCAACTGACATTGATCGATCAGGCATTCTGGGAACAGGGGCGCCGTACGAGTCGAGAGAATGGTAACGTGACGAGTAGGAAGTTTGGAGGGTTGAGCCATTAATCGGGGATGGAAGGGGCGAATGGCCCGAGTCGGAGATCTCAGTGCTACTCGATTCTGCTCCGGGAGAAGACGCCGATTTCCAGCCGAAAAACGAAGTGATTTTATTTCCCGGCGTCTTTGGCTGGTTCTTATATTCGTGTGAACTAGACATTGTCCTTGCTGAATCTACTCGAAGCGGTGGAGGTCTGTTCGTTTGAGGATGCAAAGCCATAGTGACAGATCGTTTATGATCTGCGGCTTTGTTGGAGTCCAGGGAAAGGGTGGGAGACGCGAGAGGAATTAGGGGCTCGCTGACCAGGCGGGAATGAACAGATTGTTCCAGCTTTCTTCCATTCGCGGATCTGAAATAGTCGTCTCTTTGTTGGTCGATTGCTTTCGGAGAGGAGAAGGCAGGGGATTGGCCGTGAGGGAACCTACACGATGAGGGAAAAGGACAAAAAAGTTAGCCATATGAATTTTTTAAAATAAGTGTTGCTGGAACAAAGCCAATGGGGAGAGCAGGGTGGCTCTGCGGGAGATATCCAGAAATAAAATTTAATAAATGAAACTGTTTCAACGCACCGATCCAGATCCCTAATCACGAGGCCAGATGAAGACACTGGTGGGGAGAACAGCGACGACGAAGCTGGGAGACCGTTAAGGTTATTACTATTAATGGCGGGCAGAAGCTTCGCGTCCAAGGGGGAAGCAGAGCCGGGGAGAGGCTTCCTGCGGACAGGGGAGGCAATAGCAACAAAGGATTGTCCGTTCGCAGGGAAGGCCTGGAGAGGGAGAGCCTGGGGAGGAGCTTTCTGGCGTTGTTGGAGCAGAGTCGAATGAGAAGAAGAGGGCGTCGATAGGAGGCTGGCATGATTCTGAATGGTGGAAGCGCCCGGTGGAGGCAGACGGACAGACATGGTCAATCTTTTTGCGGATGATTGACCAGTCAGGGGGGTTGACGGCGTCCCTCTGAACCCCAAAGCAGAAGCGACATGGAACGGATGGAGATCTATTGGCGACAATCACCCCAGGGACGACGTACGCAGCGGCGGATATGGGGGAGAAGGGGCCAAAGGAGAGTTAAGGAATGGAATGGCTTTGGATAGATGGGTCTAGCATGGGAGCACGAGCCACGGTGGGGAAAAGTGTCTCAATTAATTATTTTCAGCGCCAGGCCTAGCAACAGGGAAAGGAGAGGAAAGTTTATTTGTTCGAAAGCGCAAATGCTCGCATTTCTTGATTGATTGTCGGCCAGGCGTGTAAGTTAGTCTAGCAGGTTTAGTTAGTGGAAGACGGAGTCCTGATTCCTGAATAATGTCGACAAAGGTCTCCACTACAACTATTGGCTGGTTACGATGGTGGAGGCATGCTCTGGAATCTGAGCAAGCCAGGGGAAATGTCCCTGGAGGGCCCAGGGAGGCTTGTCAGTGGTCAGTTGTAACTTGTAACGGCTGGCGTACGGCACCTGCGAGCAAAAAGGCAGAGGAGGGCAAAGGGGGGCAAAAGAGGGTCTGCTAGCGGCTAGACGAGAAATAGTGGGAGTTTAGTGTGGCGCCTAGAGGCTAGGGGGACGTTATGAGTTAGTGTCGGAGTTAAATGCGGTGATCAGGGCCAAAGATAGGTTAGACAAAACCACCTTGTTCTGCAACAATGCGGAGTTCTAGATCAACGCAGAAGGCACAGACATAGGGAGATAGACTGGAGTGAACGAACGAATGATTGATTGAATAACTCCGTAGGATAGCTACCGATGATCCCTAGTAGAAAGAAATAATGCCAGAGGAGATGGAGATGGAGATGGAGATGGAGATAGATAAATCAAGCGGCTGCTCCGCAACAGTGCAGCGGAAGGAGTGTTCTATTTTTGGGGGTAAGATCAGGATGCAGGCCAAGATTCGATCCAGGGTTATTGGTATGTATGTAATATCTATATCTGCTGGGTTATTGGCCTTGTTGTTGGCCTTGTTATTGGCGTGTTGTTGAAGGATGAGGTTTGAAACTTGGAAACCTCCGAGGTTGAGGATGGATTAGGTAACTAACTCTCCAGCGCTACACCACCTGCAGTGACCAGGGCAACAAACATGATATACGGAGTACATACAGTAGCAGTTATATCTCTTCAGCTTCACTTGTTCATTCACTACGGAGCACTCCGTACAGGTGAAGTGAATGAATAATAGAAAAGCCGGTTGTCAATTGTTACTGGCTACCTTTGTCGCGCTCTATATCTCCCTACGCGCCCGCAATCTTGAAGCCGGCTCCTACCAGCCAGTAAATAGTTACTATCGCTTATTAGCGTCAGGGGCAAGTTGGCGTCCAGAACCACAGCTCGGCTATACATCCTCATACTTCCAACGTTACTCCGTACTAGAGTCCGTAGAAGTATGTAAGAATGAATCTGGCAGGGAACAAGGAGTAGTAAAATGGAAGCGAGAAACAACTTCGGCAACTTATTTAATTCTCAGATTGTTTTGTTTCTTCTTCGCCGCTTTGTTGAGCTGAGTGAGACCATTGGATCTTGATATTTTGATACTTTGCTAAACTTGCCCTGACATACATACATAGATATATCCAGGATAATATTCCTCCTCCTTCGCAGTAGGTAGGTTAGTTAACCTTGGAGAAATCATTGTCGCTAAGTCTGCTCCCGGCTATATTTTTCTCTACTACGCTGTATTATTATCTCCTTACAAAGTTCATCCTCCCGAGTCCCAACTCGAACGATACCTAAAACACCCCCACAAAAATCACATCGCCCCTTTCACCCGTCCACATCCCCACAAACGACCTCGGGAAGTTGAACCCCTTCTCCAGTCTTCCTCGTCCTCGACAGTTTCAGACTCCTCCCATTCCTCCCATAGGTTGTGTGGGAGTGGGGATGCGGATGTGGACTTGCAGAACCCATTGCAACCTTACTTTAGTGAACATTCTGAACCATGGGCCTGAAAATGATCTTGCATGTGCTAAGCCTTTACTCCGTATATGCTTCCGAGTTAAATATCAGCTTGGTCTTGGAACATTAATGTCTATATATATATATATTACCATGTACTCTCGGCAAATGCATCATGATAGTTATCAAGGAAGTCGGGCCCAGCAACTCAGCCGGCCCTTGGTATTTTTTATCTATTCTATTCTACCTGGAGAAAAAAAGGTCAGGATCCGGGATAAATATATCATGCTCATGCTCATGCTCATGATATGATGCGGAAATGCATGCACTCACTCTATGGTGCCTAAATATATACGGATGAAATAAAAAATCCCCAGCTAGGAAAAAGAATAGACCCCAAATATAACTAAGGTAACTAGTGGTTAATGGCAACAAAATATGACAGCGAGGCCCCCGACACGATTGTCTCTACATCAAAATTAAATGTAGAGCACAAATTCGCAACATACACACACACACAAAGAAGAGGGGGAAAAAGCCAATCTAGTTACCAGCAACGCTCATATTATCCCTCCACGCTCCCACGGAGAAGAAGGGGAAAAAATGTAACGAAATAAACGAATAGACCAACGCGAGAGAAAAAAGAAAAATAATAACCCATCCTACCCTTCGAATGTATACCTCAACCACTCCCCCACCGCCTTCAAACTCTCCCACCGAACCGTCTCATCCGGATCAGCCATCAACTCCATCACCCTCGCCTTAAGCCCCAGCTTCTCTAACTGCCGCCGTCGCTCCGGCACCTCCTTCACCAGACAGCCTACATCATTACACGCAATCGCCAGAACCTGCTTATCTGCCTCCCAATCCTTCGATAAGATCTCCGCCAGCTTCTTGGGGATCTCGCCGCGGTCTTCGTCAAGGATGCGGCGCGCGTTGTCTCGCCAGAAGGATACGTTGCGGTGCGGTGGGGACCAGCGGAGATGGCCCGTCTGCACCTCTGCGGCGTATTGGTCGAAAGTTGTTTGGGTTCTGGTATAGTCCTCCAGCATGTCTGTGAGGGCGTTGAGGTCGTCGAGTAAATCTGGATCGGAGAGGTGGCGGCCGCTGAGATTGCTTAGGAGGGCTGGTAGGCGGAGGAATACGGCTACTGGTAGAAGGTTTGCGCGGTTGGCGGAGAGGATATTGTAGAGTGTTGATAGGAGGAGGCGGGTGGTTTTTTCCTTGGGTGAAAGACGGAGTAGGTGGGTGTATAGAGCTAGAATTTCTTGTTCACTGAAAGAAAATGAGGTGTTAGTAAAGCACGATAAACGTCATGCATGGAACGTAGTTCGATTTTTTGGGATCATGGGGGGGTGTGTGTGTCTCGTACGATTCAAGTTCCTGGCCAACTAAACTTCCTTCGAAGCTCAACTGCCAAATCACGAGAAGTACATGATATAAAAGTTGTAGCCCCACTCCTCCGCCGATACCTGAGTCCAAGCTGCGAATGCTTGACGATCCGACTATTGTGGTTGAGCCATTGTCCTTTGACCCCGCAGCAGCGCGCAGAATATCCA
This sequence comes from [Emmonsia] crescens, assembly GCA_002572855.1. Classification (NCBI taxonomy): domain Eukaryota; kingdom Fungi; phylum Ascomycota; class Eurotiomycetes; order Onygenales; family Ajellomycetaceae; genus Emergomyces; species [Emmonsia] crescens. The sequence goes on from PDND01000072.1 coordinate 42,411, forward strand.
TTAACGGCTCTATTGTCGCAATCCTCTGGCTCCAAAAGATCTCCCTTGATCGTTTGGTTCTTAACAATGCGGAGCACTGCTGGACACCAATATCTTGTAATCCCGTATCTTGGCTCTTCGTCAAGGTCGCGAGATAGGAATATAGTCGAGGAAGGGCCTCCGAGTCAGATAATGTGGTTTTCGAATTCGACACCAAAGAGGTCGAAACAAGGCTAGTTAAGAAGGCTGAGGCGAGGAGGGGTATGGGGTCTTCTGGGTTCGAGGAGTGTTGGAGGAGAGGGAGGTAATGTCGGTAACGATCTGGCTCTTGGATCAGAGCTGATGCTAGAGCGGGGACATCTAGGTTAACTGTTAGTGGAAGACAGTTTTTGTTGAATCATGGAGAGAAGATATATATATACCATTGATCAGGTCCGCCGCAAGGACCAAGACGTACTGTACTATATCCGTCCGCCGTGATGCGGACTCCAATATACTCTTCCCACTGCTTCCCCCGACAAGTAGCGTTGTATAGGCTTTCAAGTCATTCCCCACAGTTTTCTGGCGTGCGTCCTTGCGCACCTTGTCAACAGCCTTGATGCGCTTGAGCTGGTCCTCAGTGATGTTCCCAGCTCGAACAGCGCCCTCCCAAGGGATAGGCCGGGCACGGATGTTGTTCTGCAGGGAACTAAGATAGGTAGGCGGATCCAAAGACATCGTCGCTGGCAATTAGGAAATACAGACGATGTCCTGTAGGCCGGAACACTACAACATGGGAGACGTCGAGGATAAGAGAAGAGAAGAGGAGCTCGAAAGCTTGTAGTTCCAGCTCATGACCGATGATGAAGTTCCCCCAACTAACCGCGGCGCTAAGCCTAACCGCGCCAAGATCCGCCGTCCTTGCTTCAACCCCGTCCGTACATGGTGCAACTTACCCTCAGCTTACGACGTGCTGGGTAACATTTTTATATATGTGCCTTTTTGATAGAGCTGAACTTTATTTGCTCTTGTTTGGATTAACCATATACCCTACACTGGCCTTGGGAATGTTCTGATACCCTGCAAGATTGTTGACCCTGCCAGCTTACGTCTCTGTCCGCAGCATTTGGTGGCTGATTGGTGCAAGCCGCAGGTGGCCTGCTGCCTTGCTTCGGCATTATTAGGCAATTCCACAGAGCACACGCCAGACTGGCCTCTAACACCCCCCCGCTCAATGACAGTGCTACGGGACAAACGCGCGCCTGGGAGTTAGCTGTGACGACGGTTCGTGGAGCAATACATCATGTCGACGACAAACCCTCAGCCCACGAAGCAGTCAAGATGGGGTGGTTTCCTCCAGCAGGCTATTGCGGGAGTCGAATCGAGGCTGGACACGATCCTGGCTGACCAAGAGGAGGAAGATGCGGCTAAGGATGCTGATAAGGGTAGCAAGCAGCCTGAACAGCCATCGCTACAGGCTGGAATGTCGTTTGCGAAATCTGTCTCGCCTGGTACGCGACACTTGTCCTCGGTGCTGTCGCTGCATTTCAGAGAGTCTATCTAACCCATCCCGCAGTGCCCTCTAGGAGCTCATCTACTACGAAAACAAACGAACGTCTTCAAGAGCGCCTGGCTCGAGCAATGGCTAAACGAGAAGGCGCCATAGGAAGTTCTGCATCCTCCATAGAAACCCCTTCGCGCACTGCAAGCCCACTTACCGGCCTCGATTACCGGGCAAGCCTCGATAGTGTTACTGCAGGAGTAGATGCCGGTGATATGAGAGAGGATAGTGCCTCGATATCCTCATCTGTGCCCCGGTCGGGCCAAGATATCCATGCATCCCCACGAACTTCAAAAGATATCCACGTGGATGCTGATGAGAAGCCTAACGGCTATAATATCGAGGATCACCAGATAGAAACTAGGCTCTCAGGAGATGGGAGTATCGATTCAGAGACCCCAGAACGATCCATCCCTAAAATTGGAGTTACAGAACCAACAGTAGCCTCTACAGATGACTATGAAGAAGCTATGGCCCAAATGAGAGTGGAACATGAAGCGTCAGAACTCCGATGGCAAGAAGAATTACATACATATGTCGAAAGGATCGATGCTTTACAATCAAAATTAAAATATCTAGCAAAGGAGGCTGCAGAGTCCGCTAAAAACGCTGCTGCATCCGCGGAAGCTGGGAGTCTCGAGAAAAAGCTTTTTGAAAAGGATGAGCAGATTGCGAACCTACTGGAGGAAGGCCAAAAACTTTCAAAAACTGAACTAGATCACCGGGCAACGATCAAGAAATTACGGCAAAACATTGCAGAGAGTGCAAAGTCGCAAGCTGAGACCAAAAAGAGGCTTGAGAAGATCGAGAAGGACCTAGCAAATGTAGAGGATAGAGCGAATCGAGCGGAAATCGCAGAGCGCAAGGCCACAGAAAGACTCAATTCTAAATCCAAAGTGGAAAGGCAACTTGAAACAGTGACTGCAGAACGAAACGCATCCAATTCAACAATAGCGGAGCTGAAGAGTCAGCTGGCAAAGGCTGTGTCCAGGGCCGAAGCAGCAGAGCGAAAAGCGCAATTGGAGTCTGCAGAGGCCGAGAAACGTCAAGTGGCCGAACTTAGGGATGACCTCTCTAGCGCCAAAATAGAACGAGAGATTAGCGAAGAAAAGCTACGAAGGGAGATCAGAGATTTGAAAGAAGGCATTGAGAGGGAGAAAGAACGCGCGCGAATCCTCGAAATCGAGCTTCGCGGCGAACAGTCTGTGCTTGAAAGTAAAATGGAAAGTCTACGGTCTCGCGCGGAGGAAGTTTCGTCGAGCGCAACTGGCGATGCGCATGCAAAACTCCTTCGCCAGATTGAAACATTACAAACTCAGTACGCTGTTGCCAGCGAGAACTGGCATGGAATAGAAGGGTCGCTGCTCGCACGCCTAACCACTGTCGAAAAGGAGCGTGATGAGATCGCACGGCGAGAAGGGGACTTGCGGAGGAAAGTCCGTGAAGCGGTATGACTCTTTAAAAACCCTTATATATGAATCAACAATAACAAAACCACTAATACGTGACTTAAATAGAGCCTCAAAGCTAAAAGAGTCGAAGGCGAGCTGGAAAATTCCCGAGAAGTCATTCAGGAGATAGAGAGGAACCTCGAAACATCAAAGCAGGAAATCGAAAACCTAACGCGGAAACTCGCGAAAACAGAAAACGACTTTCTCATTGCCAAGCAGGACCTCGCCAAACAAAAGGAGCTCGCCGAATTAACGTTATCACAACGGATTGAAGAGGAGAGAGCGAGATGGCAAGAACTCGCCAGGCCACCGTTATCCCCATTCCTCCAAGAACCCCGAATCGGATCACCAGTCACCTTCAACCGTAAACCAATGGTCGGCCTTGATCCTACCGGACCCATGTCCGACCAGGCCCCGAGCCATAGATCCTCCTCAATCCTCCCAGTCCCAGTCCCCTTCTCCGAACTGGCGACCCCACCCCGCCAAAGCTCCTTCTCATCCCTAAACTCTAACCCACAACAACAGCCCCGCATCCCCTCCTCCTCTCATGAACTATCAATCACACCAGTCGATCTCACGCAATCCCAAACCTACGACCCCGAAGAATATTTCAACGGCATGGGCAGCCCCGCCACCCCATCTGCCCAAGGGACCCACGCCCATCATTCCCGCGGCGTCAACGATATCATCTCCGTCTCCACTGTCGCCGCGGGACCCTCCGTCCAGCTCGTCGAGCGCATGAGCACCACCATCCGCCGTCTGGAAAGCGAACGAGCTGCGTCCAAGGACGAGCTTGCCCGTCTCACCGCACAGCGCGACGAGGCGCGGCAGGAAGTTGTAGAACTGATGCGTGAGGTGGAGGAGAAGAGAAAAGGGGATCAGCGGATACAGGAGCTGGAAGGGACGGTTCAGCAGCTCGATCAGCGATATCAGACTACGTTGGAGATGCTTGGGGAGAAGAGTGAGATGGTCGAGGAGTTGAAGGCAGATATAGCAGATTTGAAGAAGATTTATCGGGAGTTGGTAGATAGTACGATGAAGTGAAGGGAGGGGGGGTGGGGGGGTGAGGAAATAATATATTCACCGTTTATGTTTCCGAAATATAAGGGGGATGGGGGGTTGCCTCTCCTATGCTTTTTCTATGTCTTTATGTATATGTATATAGAAGGGCGTATTTATTAACAGCACAGTCCGCTTCTTTCTTCGTTATTTTGTAGTTGTGTGGAGATAGGCCATCCATGCCTTTGTTTTTTGTTAAATAAGAACATTTTAATCATACATTAATGCATATATCATTTCTATAATATACATAAAGAAAATGAACAAGGCCTTAAAAGTAGTATCAAGACAGCTCAATACCTTCTCGTTCTGCAGATTCGAATATATATTTCCGTACCTAGAGCAATAAAAAAAGGAAAAGGATTGTTCTCAGCATGCCACCGGATTGAATGAATGATAAATTAGAGGAAAACATACCTTCGCGTCAGGAGCCAGCTCAATAGCCAACTTATCATTTTTATCTCGTTTATCTACCTCCGCACCAGCTCGTAGTAGCACAAGGGCAGCTTCTCCATTCCCTTCTGCGATGGCATGATGCAGCGCAGTCGACCCGTCCACATCCGTTGCGTTTATTGGGCTCTTGCCCTCCTGAAGCAGCATATTGATGATAGGGACAGATCCAACAGCCGCAGCGCGGTGCAGAGCCAGCTGGCCACGGTTATCCTTTACCCTTGCGCTGCATTTGTGCGATAGTAGTAGACGGACAGTGGACACGTTGATTTTTGAAGTTGCGAAGTGGAGAGCGTTCTGGAGTTTGATTATTTCGATTAGCATGACGAGAGGGGTCAAGTTTTAGTTGTTTAAAACGCCAGAAAAAGAATAGAAAATAGTAGCAGTAAGAATAGCACTGACCTGACCGCTAACGCTTTTCATATTAACATCTGCATCTTTCCGTAGCAAAAGTTCAATGATCCGGTCTCCCTCGCCGTCTTTCAAGCTCGCAGCGATCATGAGGGGGGTCCATCCCGACGCATCCTGATTTTAAACTTTCCAGTCAGCTACCGTTTTCCACAGCACTCACAAAAGAAAAAGAAAAAGAAGTTCTGGTATCGAGTAGAGTGACAGACCACTTCGTCAGGATCGAACTTCGGGTTTGAGACTAGGAGTTCTACAATTGGAAATCGGTTGTTTGCTACTGCCCAGTGGATGGGGAGGCGGTCATCGGGATCTTTTAAAAATGCCAGTTTGGGATTTGCCTGGGTATCGTCATTAGTCATGAAATTCTTCCTAGAATGAGCGCCAGGGTAATAAGGGGGAAAAATGGATTCCGCCATGATGGAAGCTCACATTGAGTAGAGATTCCACCACGGATGCTACAGGTTGTCAGTGTATTTAGGACGAGTAATCTGGGAGAAGGTAGAGCTGACATACTTTGTCCTTCCCGGGTAGCCTCATGTATGGCGTATTTGGTATTATAATCGGGATCCATGGCGTTATAGGGAATATCTAGATATAGATAAAGATAAATGATATATCAAGATATAAACCTAGCTATGTTTGATAGCAGCGGGGGAAGAGCGGGAAAGGGCTGCGGCGGGGCTTGGCGTTGGTTAGTCAGAATGTGGCCCAAGCTCAGCCCAGCTTCAACCCAAAAGATTCAGATATCATCAACTACCAACACGACACTCCAACTTCCCACCATATTATCACATCTCCTGGTAAATAAGACTCTATATTTTCCCTCACGCCTACTCATTGTTAGTCGCGCTAGTATTTTGTGGGTCCACTGGAATTCAGCATTAAATTTTTGCGGACGCGCAAGTGACCGCCGACCTCACCTTGTCAGGCGTCCGCTTTTGAAACATACCAGTATTCGGTGAGATATCACAGATATAATCGCGTTCCGAGACGCTGTCGAGAGCTATGGAGGTTACTCCAACCCCACCCGCACCCGACCAAGTTGTGCGAAATTCCGCGAAGCGAACCCGCGATCTCTTCGGCTCCGATTACCTTTTGCCATCAGGATTCGCGAAACCAGGCGACTCGATTGGCCTGTCATATCGACGAAAAGCAGAGTACGATGACGTGCAAACGCTCCCTCCTTCCCTTGCGGAAAAGCAAGCGAAGGCCGTGGTGGGTAGAACGAAACGTCCAAAGGCAAAGACTGGGGCTGGTGCGGCCGGGACGGGGCCGGGATCTGGTTCCTCAACTGCCCTTGTGAAATCTTCACCGGTGGCTGGTACACAACATTTTAATGGAGATAATATGCCTACGAGTCTTGTACGGCGGCCAATGGTATCTCAACAACCAAAACCAGAATGGCACGCGCCCTGGAAACTTATGCGGGTGATATCAGGACACTTGGGTTGGGTCCGCAGTTTGGCGGTGGAACCTAATAATCAATGGTTTGCAAGTGGTGCGGGAGATCGAACAATTAAAATATGGGATCTGGCAACTGGCAGCCTTCGTTTGACCCTTACCGGCCACATTTCTACAGTGAGAGGTTTGGCCGTCTCTCCACGACATCCATACCTTTTCTCTTGCGGTGAGGATAAGATGGTCAAATGCTGGGATCTCGAAACCAATAAAGTCATCCGACACTACCACGGCCATCTAAGCGGAGTCTACACCCTCGCTTTACATCCCACTTTGGACGTTCTTGTAACGGGAGGACGAGACGCTGCTGCTAGAGTTTGGGACATGCGAACACGAAGCAACGTCCACGTGCTTTCCGGGCATCGAACAACCGTCTCAGACCTGAAATGTCAAGAAGCTGACCCACAAGTCATCACCGCCTCCCTCGACTCAACCGTCCGATTGTGGGATCTTGCCGCAGGCAAATCCATGGGCGTCCTAACCCACCATAAGAAAGGCGTTCGTGCTCTGGGTGTCCATCCGAAAGAGTTCACATTCGCCAGCGCCAGTGCTGGAAGCATCAAACAGTGGAAATGCCCCGAAGGCGCCTTCATGCAGAATTTTGAGGGCCATAATGCCATCATCAACAATCTTGCGGTCAACGAGGATAATGTGTTGTTTTCTGGCGGCGACAATGGTTCTATGTCCTTCTGGGACTGGAAGACAGGCCATCGATTTCAGTCTCTGGATACGACTGCGCAACCTGGCTCGTTGGATGCGGAGGCTGGTATTATGGCTGCTACGTTTGACCAGACGGGTCTCCGGTTGCTTTGTGGAGAGGCGGATAAGACTATTAAGATCTGGAAGCCCGATGATGAGGCTACAGAAGAGACACATCCGTTGGATTGGAAGCCGACGTTGGGGAGGCAGAAATTCTAATTTATATTTTTATTATCTCTTGCGGTCTTCAAATTTGTTCTTTTTTTGCTCTTTCAAAATGTGTTTGCCACCGACAATACCTTCTAGTTATGCATTTGTTTGGCGTTGCGCACAACTTTCAGATGGCGTTTAGAGGTTCATATGTACGATTTATCAGAGGAATATAAAAAATTTCTTTTTGGGTTTATTTTTACAGATAGTAGCCCGTAGATTAACAAGGACTTCATTTACGTTGTGCCAAGAAAACTCATTATTAGTCCTCTGCCTACCCATTCTATACCCGATCTTGTCTAATCTATAACACAGGTACATATCGCTGAACAAGACACACCATAATCATTAACACCCCCAAAATCCTCCACACCAAAACCTCAAAAGAACTCAATTCACTGCTCAAAGCCCAACCCCAACATCTTCGCCTCCTCATCCTCCCGAAAAGCAGCCCTCACATCCTCACTCGCAATCCTCAACCTCACCTTCCCACTCCTATCCCCTCCCCCTAACGCATGTCCCATCCCAGAACCACCCCCCTTAGCACCCAACTCCCCCTCCAGCGCCAGAATACCAGAATTCATTAGCTCCACCGCAGCAAATCGCATTGCGCAGACGCGTGATCTGCGCATATCGCTCCCTTTCTGCAGTAAATACTCTTTCAAGTTGTTGCTAGCGGCACCTGTGACTGCGACTGCTGCGTCGGCGACTCGCTTTGCTTCATCGAGGATGTCGCCGAATGTGGATTCCGTGATGCCTGTCCGACGGATGCGGGCCAGGAGGCCTGCGAGGAATACCTTGCCGGTTAATGGGAGGCAGCGCAGGGACTGTTGGAGAGGTGTGGAGGTGGCTTCTTGGATGGCTTGTTTGATGGTTGCGATGGTGACGCGTGGTAGGGGGTCTGATTCCGTCTCTGAGATTGGTGGAAGCTTGTCGTTGGAGGGTCCTGTCATGCGGTTTCGGCGCGATACGCTTTTACTTGGTGTTGGAGGGAGAGAGTTTGTGTCTATATCATCCATGCTTATGCCATTTCCGTTGGAAAGCAAAAGCGCTGATTTTAATTTGGCCTTTGCCGCTGTTTCACTGGCTTGTTCTGCTATTTCCACTGCTCTGCGGCATATGTCAAGGGCACGTCGCGCGTCTCCGCTAACTGCCGCAACTTTACGGCTTGCGAATTGAACGGCGTCTGGGTCAACGATGTTTCCGGGTACGTTACTAAGGCGAGACCCGATGATTTCCATTAACTCTTGGTGCTTGTAACCGGAAAATGTGATTCGAGTCAAGCCTAGGCGACTTGATATCTTGTTGCTGAGAGTTCTTTCGGGCAGATCCATCGTGTTGGCCACAGCTAGCACAATCAGATGCGAGTATCGTAACGCCGGCCAGTTGAAAAAATTGTACATAACCGATTGGTTTTTGGTCACAAGCTGATCTAACTCGTCCATCAAGACAACGCATGGTACGCGACGGGGGGACGGGTGGGAAAACTCCCTTTCCAGAAGATCCAATGCATGAGAGGGTGACACTCGATCACCCTTCAGAGCCTCCCAGAGCAATGAGTAGGATTGGTGCGGGTCTGTAACTTTCATGCCATTAATCTCAACAAAGACGAAATCGTCTAGTTCCTCCGCGAGCACAGATGCATTAAGCTGAGCTATAACTTCTCTAACCGTGGCTGTTTTTCCAGTGCCGGGAGGTCCAGATATGTAAATGCATGTTCCAGTGCCGTCAGTGATAGCGAGTCGTAGACAGTCGTAGACAGTGTTAAATTCGCTGTCCCGACAAGGAAGGGAAGCTGGCACGCTTGAAACGTGTAGAAGGTTGCGGGCCTGTCGATAGGGGGACGATGTAAAGTGAGAGGGAGAAAGGATCCGAGTTCCTAACGGAGTAAATTCTACTGGTTTCTTGACCACAATCCTGTAAGTATTGTTAGTATATCAAATACATATGCTCTTATTTGAATAATAGCTGGATTTTTTTTACCTTTTATGGGTCGGGGTGGTGAGAACCTTTTGGCGTCGTCGGGATTGTGGTGTCCCTGCCACCGAAGAAGTTTTGTGCCTCTTTCTTGGGGTGGTTGGCGCGCTGCCGTGTTCCTTTAAATCCGCATACTTTGCTCAAATTCCATCAGCCTCAGTTCAAACATAAAAAAGGGCAACAGGCCACTAACTTCGTCATCTACCACTTTTCGCTTTCGGGGTCCCTTCAGTCCAGCTTTAATGAAATCGATGAGTTTAAACAAGCCTTGTTCGGTCCCGTCGAAGATATCTTCCCATACAAATTCTTCGGTATATTTCCCTTGAAGTTGATTGACCCCTCTTCGGCAAATGATACATTTGTTGTATTCTGCCAATGCTGCTTTCCCTTTAGGGGGGGTCCCCTTCGGGTACCGGTCTTCGAATGCAGCCTTGGATAGGACAGTTGCTTTTCCATCTATCGACGTCAATGGATTGACATTAAAATCCATGGTTATGTATTGTTCATTAGGTAGAGCATCTTCCCGCTTCTTGTTTTTCGTTGCCAGAAATTCGTCAGGCGATGCGAACCACATGATATTGGCGCTTTTTACCAACTCTCCACTACCGTCTTCGTCTTCGTCTTCGTCGTCATCGTCCTCTTCTACAAACTCGCAGATAATACCTGCCCAATCCTTTCCAGGTTCTGGCGATTTTAACAACACAGCTTGTCCCAGTCTGCACTCAAACGAGCCCATCTTTGCCCCTATAATTTTCCTCGTAGGGGCTTTTCTGCGTGAACGTTGTGAAGCCTTGCGTTTTGTGGGAGTCACACAATTAAGCTCATCGTCAGAATAATTTAATCCCGAGCCTTTAGATGAAGCTGGGTCCGCTTCATATATCCATTCCCACGGATAGTCCTCATATCCAAGCTCGTCGTCGGAGTCCTCGCGGGAAATACCACCCTTCGTTAGCCATTGTTTCGCGCGTTCCTCTGCTCTATTTTGTTTGTCTTTTTGCGTTTCCGTTTTGTCAATGGGAGCCATATTCGCTAATAAACAACTATTGACAGCTAATATGGGTATCTCAAAGGTGTCTTGCTCAGGCTTCACGCTATGTTCAACGAGTTGTCGTTGAGACTTGCCTCTTTCGCGACGCGTCTACCGCGCTTCTGATTGGCTGGTGCGCTTAGTTGCAATTTTGCACAGATTTGGTTTAGCGTGTTAAGGAACCACTGTCACGTGGTGCGGCTAAACCCCAGCTCGAGAAAAACAATCAACAAGCTTGCAACAACACTTCAACGACGAAACTGCAATATTTTGGCGACAGCAGGGTTTGGAGAGGTGGTATTTACCGCTATTATTGCTAACCACCGTGTTAGCCCTCCACCCCTTGCTAGTATATAATCTACTGTACATTACGGCTCCAAATCTTGCCAACAGTCCCGAGCGACCTAATGCGACGACGTCCCTGAATTTTCTCTCCTGCCTCAAACCGCGCGGGTTTTCCCTTAAATAGCTGAGGAATAGCTACTGTGCTTTGTTTTACATTGGGCCATTATGTCACTATTTGGACAGCAAACCGCTCAGCAGCCCCAGTCAACGGGGCTGTTTGGGTCAACGAACCAACCCCAACAGACCGGAAGTCCATTCGGAGCTCAGCAGCCCAGTCAGCAACCGAAGCCCCAGGGAAATATGTTTGGCTCTCTAAACCAACAGCAGCAGCAACCCCAACAGCAGACTAGTAGTCTCTTTGGAACAGGCAATCAGCAGCAGCAGCAGCAGCAGCAGCAACAGCAACAGCAGCATCAGCAAACAGGGGGGATGTTTGGCAGTACGCAGCAACAAAACCAACAGAAACCGGGCGGACTCTTCTCCGGACTTGGCTCCAGTGCTCAAACGCAGCCGCAACAAGGAGGAGGCAATTTGTTCTCCGGACTTGGATCTACTTCTACTATGCAGCAACCCCAACAAACGAGCGGTGGCCTTTTTGGGGGTTCGATAACACAACAGCAACAACCCCAGCAGCAGCAGCAGCAGCAACCACAGGGCGGTGGCATGTTTTCGGGATTCGGTCAGAGTGCCCAGCAGCAACAGCAGCCACAAGCGCAGCAGGGCGGTGGCCTCTTTGCAGGTTTCGGAGCAAGTTCTCAACAGCCGCAACAATCTTTTGGAGCTACCCTCGGGGCTGGACAGCAACAACAGCAACCACAGCTCGGACAATCTCAGCAAACCGGACCAACGTTATGGACGCCGGGGCAAGGAATGACTGGTGGTAAGTATTGATATCCATCTTCGCCAAAAATGTTACGCTGTACACATCTAACCTTCTTCTCATAGTTCACCGTACAGTACCAATGCAAATGAGCATTGTCACGGATAAGTGGCAGCCCACTAGTCGAAACTCCCCGTTTCGTGCTCACCTATACAACAATGTAGGCGAAGACAATGCGCCCTTTTTCCAACCCGGGCCGAATGATGATGAAACAAAATGGGAGGATGCATTGCGGAAAAGACCTGGTCCGGGCTACGTCCCTGTGCTCGTACAAGGATTTTGGGAGCTTGGAAAACGGGCCCAGCGACAGAGGGATTTCCTAGCGATGATGCAAAGTCGCTTACATGAGATTAATAACGCTCTCACCGAACTCCTATCGCGACACGACTTGAAAATTTCGGTTAAGATTGCAGCTTGCCGACGGAAACATGTAGTCCTCAGTCAGAGATGTCTTGCCCTTGCGGCAAAAACGCAGATACTGAGGAATCGTGGTTACGCCATGGATGAGACTGAAGAGGAGTTACAAAAGAAGCTTCATCAACTGGAGCGCTCCGTGTTCGACCCGTCCCTCAATGGCCGCACGGAGGAGATCTGGGCCAGAATGCTGGCAATTCGGGAACGATCGAAGCGTCTGCAACTGGAAATGGAAAGGACTGGTCAGGATGCTGCCCAACAGGCCGACGATGGATTGGATGAGACTGCTCTCAAAACAGCCAAGAAGGTATGCTCCCCAAACAAAATCGTTGCCGATATAGCTTGGAGTTTTGTATCTGTTTTGCTAACGAGTGGCCTAGATTCTGGACCACTACGCCTCACAAATCCAGCATCTGAATAAGGAACTTGTCGCGGCGCAGAAGGATTTTGAAACAATACACGAGTCCTCGACATGAGCAGCGCTTCCTGTGATTATAGGGTCTATTTGGTTTAGTTTGTTATTCGCTCATTCAATATTACCAAGGAACTGAGCGGGACATTAATTTTTCTCCCTATCTTTTTTCTTCTTTCCAAGTTCGGGGATATATATCAAATGGCGTAACGGAGTGGAAATACCGGCAGTGGGACTCAACCAGCTTCCTGTAGAACGTAAAGCAATATTATATTTATTGATCCATTTTTCTCATTTTAGATTCCGTTTCTTCCCCATTGCCAGATAACTATTGTACATGTACATGTACAGTACAGAGATACAGCTCACATAAGTCTAATATAACCAACACCCCCCCCCCCCCAAAAAAAAAAAAAAAAAAAAAAAAAAAAGGAAAAAAAAGGAAATATATATTTAGGTAAGCTCCCCATATCCATAATATGGAAAACAGAAAAGAACGTATCCCGCTGGCGTTATTCGAATTCACTTTGACCTAGGGTATCCTTGCGGGTTTTGATAGATCCCATATTGAAAATGCAATATATATATACCCCCCCCCCATAATCGTGCCTCATAGTTCCGAAAAAAAGGAAGAGGTATATATACGCCGTATATAGCTTAGAAAAGCTTCTTGACGAAATCGACCGCGAAGGGTGCTAAACAAGGAAGACACAACATCAGTATCACTATACTTATACCCCCAAAAAATAGCCGTCGTTGGAGGAGCCTGGCGATTGAGTCAACATACAGAGATAAAGGGCAATGCTGCCTGCAATGACCGTCTTCACAGTTTGACATGCCTCCTTCTCTCCAGCCTATAATATTGTAGAAGTCATGCGTCAGTTATCGCATCTTGCGGGCAACTCCATCCAACTCCAACCCCAACTCCCCAACTCCCCACTGATTCTCTTGTCTATTCTGCGCGTAACATCGCACGGGATTGAAAGGGACGATGAGAAAGGATAACAAACGCACCTTGATCTCGGCCTCAGAGAGCTGTGGTGGGCCTGTGTAATAGCGTCATTCGTTAAATGGGGTAATTGTTCAAATTTACAACATGCGGCGGCGAGTGAATAGAAAGAGTAAACTATAGTTGTATGATGCCAACTTACCTGGAGCAAACATGTTTTTTTTCTGCAGTTGAGAGTGATCTGGAGCCTTGAGAAGAGCTATGGGTATTTAAATAAGCTTGAATGAGAACAGTGCTTTAATATGAAGGATGTTTTGAAGTCATAAGAATGAAATGTTTGTTAAAGGTTAAATATTTAAATTGGGATCTCGAGATTTATTTTTATTTCAAACCCCCTAGCCAGATGCACGGGCCACTCATCGGACTCCCCAAAACCCGCCACCAGACAGACAGACAGAACTTGATATTTATCTCACCTTCGACTTTTCTCCTCCCATTCCCTGGCATTCACAGTTGTCTATTCTATCTCGTCTAGTTCCTCTTCTCCTCTCTTAAATATCCTTTTGTCCCAAATCCCTGTGTTGCCTTTTACTAGTCGTTTCTCTTTCGACTTTGGCAGTTCTCCTTAGCCCGACAAAAACTCTCTATTGAAAGCATAATAGCTTGACGCGCGCGCGCCCGTCTTTCAACACAAAATATAGCCACTACCAAAAGTCACACATATAGGGCCTTCTTTGTGGGAGCTGCCAGCCATGTCTGCCTCACCCGAGCCAGCTGCCGCAGAATCCCCCCTCGTGGAGAAGGAGAATGACAGCCCGCAAATCGACAACAACATCGCAGACGTGGACATTTCAGACGACGAATCCCTCCTTTCCGACGTTGACGACGCGCAGTTTGAAGACTTTGACGCAGCTAATGTGTCTATTGACGAACGTCCCGCCATCGCGATAGATGAGGAGAATCTAAAGCTCATTGGACGACATAAGCGCGCCCGCAATGAAGATGAGGAGGAAGAGCGGAAGAGGAAGAAGAATAAAGAGGGGCGTAGAGAGAGGAAGAGTCGCCGGAAGCAGGATAGTGATGATGGATTTAGTGGTGGGGAGGAGATTGAGGGGAAACGGGTGAGGAAGAGGAGAGAGGGGGGTGAGAAGAGGAGTAGTAGGAAGGTTGTGGAGGAGGTTAATGAGGAGGAGTTGGATCCTGCTACACGTATGTCCTCTTGTCTATATATCTACGGTTACAGTTCTATTACTCACTGGGTTGGTGGGGATTTCTTTTTACAGGTCGTCGACGGGCGCTTGATCGTATGATGGATGAGCAGCTTAAGAAGCCTACGAAACGCCGCGCTCGCAAGGCAGATGGGATTGTATGTGAAACTACTTATCAAAAAAAAAAAAAAAAAGGACAGGAAATGTCGAAATTGAATGCGCTAATAGAAATTTGCTTGCAGGATCTTGCCGACCTGGCCGATGCGGAAATCGAAGATGTTCGAAGACGGATGACGGACGCTGCGAGACTGGACAGTATAGCTCGGAAAGAGAACCGGCCAGCGATGCACAAATTGAAGATGCTCCCGGAAGTCGTTTCGCTCCTAAATCGCAACCAGTATATCAACAGTCTTGTTGATCCGGAAATCAATCTTCTGGAAGCTGTCAAATTCTTCCTCGAGCCACTGGACGACGGCTCCTTGCCAGCATACAATATCCAGCGTGATCTCCTCGCGGCGTTGGGTAGGCTTCCTATCAACAAAGAGACGCTCATTGCCAGTGGCATTGGCAAGGTCATTGTATTTTACACCAAGAGCAAGCGACCTGAGATTGGAATTAAACGCCAAGCGGAACGTCTTCTCGCAGAATGGACTCGACCTATTTTACAACGCAGCGATGACTATTCGAAGAGAGTCTACGAAGAAGCCGATTTTGATCCTAGGTACGTCGTTTACTTTTTTACATCCACATCTTCCCCCCCCACATATCCTGTGTGATAAAACGTCTAGACCACTGCCTTTTGCTGACTTAATCCCTCCCTACCCCTAGTCAACTTGCCTCTCGCAACCAGGGTATATCAGCCCAGGCCACGGCTGCAGAGGCTCGTGCACGAGAGCTTCTACCCCCGCGTCTCGCCAATCGTGCGCGTGCCGAAGCTGGACATACCTCCTACACCATTGTCCCGCGCTCAACAATGGTGCAGGAAAGCAGATTTGCCCGTCCCTTGGGCTCAAGCGGAGAGGATCGTTTTAGACGGATGAAAGCCCGACAAGTGGCGGCGATGAAAGCGTCGAAGAGATGATACAGACAGACAGACAGACAGACAGACAGACAGACAGACAGACAGATAAGTGATAATCCCTGCCTGTGTGCCCAGCGAGTTGGGCACGATCACACTTCTTCTTCTAGTAGCTACCACATCGAACTAGTGTATTCTTCAAGCGTTTTTCTTTTCTGTTATTTTAAATTCATCATGTTCTCTTTTTTCCCCCTCATTGTATAACTTGACCCCATCAATTCCATTCCATTTTTAAGAGTCACGCGGCGTTGCGGGGGGGCGGGTGGGGATTTCGGCGAGCAAGTTTTTTTTTTTCCGAAATAAAAAGAACAAGTTGTTTTATTTTGTTTTGTTAGTTATTTAATGGCGGGGCAAATCAGTGATATATTTCCAATATATTTCCAATATATTTTCCAATATATAATATTTCCCACCAATATTCAACAGTGACAACCTCTCCTCCTCTGATTCGCGGTAGAGTATTATATAATATTATAGTCAGCGCCACTCGCCGAAAAACCCGCGGAGAAGCCGGAAATGCAGCCCCGTAGCACCATTGCCATGTACCCGGTACCTCGCCATAGGAGGGAAATCCCGCAAACAAACAGGTCACTGGGCCTAGATTGGCTTTTGGCAAATCCCGAAAACCGCAGAATTGATTCCAAAGAGTCATCCTTAGATAATCGAATATTTTATCCCTGGTTTCTCCGTAGCTTCGGTTGGGGATCTTTTATATATTTTATATTTTGAACGTCATTCTTCCAACTTCCATACAACACAACAGAAAGTTTGCTTCTATACCAACTACCTTGAGAACTAGTCCGTAGTAGATCTACCGTTTACTCACAACCAAGTCATCCTACTCTGAACCACCACCACCACCACCACCACCCAACCAGTTCATCATGAAGATCCTCACAAAGGAAGAAGAGAGTGCTCACTACGGGTAAGTGATACGCAAAACAAAACAAAACAAAAACACACATAAACTGACTGACTATGTTCATCTTCCAGCGCCGTCCTACGTGGAGGTGCACTTGGCACCACGGCCGGCCTTGTGGGTGGCACTGCCGCCCTGCTAGCAGCATCCAAGCGTGTCCCAACCATCAAAAACCTCACCCTGCCCATGAAAGCCTTCCTCGTCACATCCACTGGCACATTCCTCGGCATCATCGCCGCGGACCACAGCTCCCGCTCCTACGAAGCCTCCACACACAGCGAACATGCCTTCCTCGGCGAGCGGGAAGCTCGTCTGCGCCAGGAAGAACTGGCATCCATGTCCGCTTCAGACCGCATGTGGGCGTTCATCCGCAAGGAGAAATATAAGATCATGACTCTATCGTGGGCGGCGGGTATGATTGCTTCGTGGGCCATGGTGAGCCGGAACCCGGCCCTGACAAAAGGTCAGAAGATTGTCCAGGCCCGTGTGTATGCCCAGGGCTTGACGTTGGCCGTCATGTGTGGCACTGCTGCGATGGAGATTAGCGATCAGCGGAAGGGGAAGGGTTTGTTGGATAAGATGAAGGAGAAGCAGGCAAAGACGGCTGGCAAGGAGAAGGGCGAGGCAAGGCAGAAGGAACGGTATCAGGGTGAGGAGCTGTGGAAGGAAATGGTTGATGCCGAGGAGGAGAGATTGAAGGTGAAAGATGCGAAGAAGCAGAAGCTGGAGCAGGCGCAGAAATAGATATGGCTACGGGGGGCGGGCAAGTTAGTCACCCGGTGTAAAAATTTCTTTTTCACTCCGCTGGATTTGAAATTCACAGATCTTACACCGTTTCTTTATATTATTGTTGACGCTGGAGCGGGTTGCTACGTGGGGGAGTCCAATTCAAATCGAAGTCGTGGACGCCCACGCCTCAGATACATCACCGAATTTCGCCATATACACACACATTACGCACACATATAACATATCGAGACCCGGCTATCCCCCACATATCAATGCATTGAAGCTCGCAGCATATTCCGACTTCCGCCTTCAGCGTCCTCAAAAGGCTCGAAATAGCGCTTTCCTTTTTAGTTTCACACAGCGACTAGCCGCCATCATCCATCCGTCGACGAAAAAGGGACGGGCAATTAAACAAGCACCCAAAAAACTCAAAGAAACCAGAACTCAAAAACCCTATAAAACAACGCATGCAAAAACGAATCTCACCTCTTCATTAAATCGGGACGCCCTTTTTTCTATTATTTAATTTTTACTGGTTGTTTTTCCCCCGCTTTAACATTCATCAGCTAGGCACAACATGGGTATGGCTTGTTTGTTTGTTTCTTTTCACGTCCTGTATTTTTACTCTTATTTTGCTTCTTTTTTCCTCCTTCTCTCTCTTTTGGGCATGCTGTTAAGTTATGACAACCTTTACTCCTCTCCTCCTATTTTTCCTTCGTTTCACCTCTGGAGCACTTTGCGTGGCGCATAAATATCGGAGTAGTGTTCACTGTACTTTTCGAACCTGGGGTTCGATTCCTTTTTTTTTTTTTTTTTTTTTCCTCATTTTTCCAATTTTTTCCTCTCTCTTTCTGCATTTGTTTCGTCTGGGTCATGCATGAGTGTACTGTACATACATATGATGGAAACATGCAATTCATAAAATTTCAAAAATAGATAATTGTTCTCTCTCCTACTCTTCGCGAAGGGGGGAAGCTGTTTATTTTGGCATGCCTTCTTTATCGACTCCTGGTACAAGTGCTGTCAACCAGGTTCTCCGTCTCTCCTGTGTGTCGTTTTAACGATATTGGGGGGTTACTTTTGGCCAAATCCTTTCTCATGTGACAAAACAGTAGAACTTAGGTATATATGTGGGGTTTCGAGGGGAGCCATTATTATGAACGTGCTGCATGTGTTGTCTATCTACCTAATCTAGTGGACCGGAAATTTTGCAAAGAATTGAATATCAACCTGGGTAGCCAAGTAGGGGGGTATTAAAGAGAAAGGAAAACTGGGGTATTTGGGAGTAACAGAAAATCTATCGGAAGAGAAAACAAGGGGGTTCTTGAGAAGAAAAAAGGGGAAGGGGTAAAAGAAAGGAAAAGAATTATGAACAGTGGTAATTGAAACACGAAACAAGCAAAGTCAAGGGGGAAAGAAGAAAAGAAGAAAAGAAGAAAAGAGGAGGGGAAAAAAAAAGAACGCCAGCCCGAAAATACTTTACATATTCCAACAAGAAGATCTAACAGGATAAATTCAACATGTACTTAGTCAAGACACTCAAGAAATAAAAGAGAAGAAAAGAAGAGAAAAAAAAATAGCCTACAACTCAGTCTCCTGAAGAAGCTTCGCATCAAGTCCAATAAAAGCCTTCACAACATCCAGTCCCTTCAATCTCTGCTCCTCAATCCGCTCCCACGTCCACTCCTCCTGATCCCACGAGCTGCTATTATCTCTCTTCTCGTTCTCCAGCACAGCCTGGCTCAGGTCACTACTATCCGTCAACGCCAACACTTCACGAACAATACTTTCACCCAGGCCTTCGCCGGCATTAATGGCTTCTCCGCTAGCAGGCGTGCCCGCTATCGATGGGATCTCACTTTCTGCATTTGGCGTGCTATTCGACGAGGAGGAGGAACCCGCACCCGCTGGGCGATCGGGAATCAACCCGCCAGCTTTCAATACCTTCATCGGCTTGATCGTCAACCGTCCCTTCTTGATGACATACTGACTGATGCCGGTGGCGAGGATAGTTTTGCGCTCCCCCTTGCGTTTCGCGGGGCGGAGGAAGTAGGTAATCACATAGAGCCATTTCTCATCCCAGCCAGCAATTCGACTTTGCATCTCGTAGCGTTCATAGGGGGGAATCTCTTTCTTGAAGCTGCAGTAGACGGAGCCGAGCAGGACGGCGATTTTGCCCGGGTATTTCTTTTTGCCTTTGCCGCCGTTGGAGTCGTCGATTTCTTTGTCAAGTTCTCGTCTGCAGATTTCCAAGCCGGGTGTGCATACGTTTGTCACAAGCGCTGTTCGGGAAATGTCTAGATCGGAGAAGTAGGTGCTGTTGGATTTATGCAAGTTGTAGTCCGTTTCCATGAGGGATGTGTGGCTCATGACACTGACGGGGGTGAAGAGGGGGTGTCCCCCGCTATTTCCTGTTTTCTTCTTGAATTTCTCTTTTAGCTTTGGATGGGTATGGCGGTGGAAATTGAGATTTCTGAAGAGGTGGAAGAAAACGCGGACCTATATATATACATAGGTATTATGAACTGGTTAGATTTGATATTCTAGAGTTGGCTGCTGGCATTATCATCATTTGCAAAAGGGGTTGACATGATGTTTGTCTTGAGCACAACTCTAACGCACAATGACAAAGCTTCATCATGAAGTCTTAGGAAACCACATCATATCATATAAAATGAAGGGGAAAAAAACATAGATAGGAGTTCTTCAAGTGCAAAGACAACTCAGGTCATCAAATAAACTATGAACAAAAAGAAAAGAAGGTGGTTCATACATGCCACACAAAGGGTAGAGACTTAATATTAGCAATAATAAGAAGTAGGGCAAAGTTTCTCCATGACAGACTCTGTCGCAGCCAATTGAGGATGACATTTGACTGCAGAACAGCAGTAAGAGTTGAAAGAGCAGCCATGTTAATTCCTGTCATCATCTGTTAGCCCAAATTCTTCCATGTTTGCTGCAACTTATCAATACCTCTGCGGTGCTGCGCCCCCCTATTTTGCAATTTTTGTCTGACCGATAAAGAAGAGAAAACTGGACAATATTTATCCCGAGGCAACCGTAATACTTCCGGGGACAAGCAATAGAATCAACACTTTCTCCAAATACAAACAGACAGCCGAAATTCAAATATTGTGCTTTTTCGAAGTAGAAACGATGAAAGGGGGGGTTGGCCGTTGACAGCAGACTGGCGTTCGAAAGAAGAAGAAAAGGTTGTGGGGAAAAAACAACAGATCAAAAGTAAAAGAGTAAAAGAGTGACAGAAGGTCAAGGACTAGGAGTAAAAAAGAAGAGAAGAGTTGAATGTATAACACATGCCCCCCCGAGCAGCTGATTGTTAAACGGAGTGGATGTGGTGGAATAGATACCTAACTACGCCTATCGCCTGCCCTGATATGGAGTGTAGTATGACAAAACATCGCGCCAGGGCTGATGAGAAGTGATAAATCGGGATAAGCATGTGACTTCAGCCGAGGCTTCTCGAAACTTAAATCGCTATACAATGATTGGCCAGCTTGACGGTCTCACCACGTGGAAATAACCTAGATAAATCCATGGATCCGAGTTAAGCATAAAAGGAGGGAATATTCATATAACTATCCATCATTCTTTGGATTTGGGACTATCTACGTGTATCAGTACTTCTCCCATTCAAGCACATTGTGGATAGTTATCAGGTCTTAACTTCGTGCGAGCTCTCTCATCCGCTTTAATAATAGACTGAGCTCGAGTATCCTCAAATGCAAGGGATACCCCAATGACAAAATATAATTTATTGGGAAGTAACACGTCAATTTTTCCTTTGTTCATTAAGCCGATATAGCAGAAGAAAAAACAAGCGGATTCATCATCTCATTTTTCAGGAGACATGTCCGTAGAAATATCATAATTATCTTGGTCTTGATCATTCTCTCCAACTTCCGAGAGACTGCACATTTTTCACCAATTCATTCCTTCAGGGATACGTTTTTCCGGGGATTCGGTTGCCCTTGCTGTCATGAACATAAATGGCATGGACAAATATGCCCTTGTCCATTTCCGCCCTAGCCATGTCTCCTCAGTTGACTTTTCCCCGGCCGACTTCAAAACCTGGGAAAAGCTCTCCGCCTCAGTCCATACCCGGAGGATATTTTCTCCTGCAAACTTCCAGATCTGTTCATCTGTTGCAAGCTTTGGCTAGTTGTGAGTGTTTGGATACGTCCTGTTATAATCGGAGAGCGGGCTAGAACGAATTGAAATTTTTATTTGGGGCCCGAAGAAAGCGCGGAAAGGTGACTGACTATTTTTCGTACCTCAAGACCAATGGGAACATTATCCGTCCCATCAAAATCCGAGCCTACCCCAACATGATCCCAGCCTGCGATCTCCGCCACATGGAAGATATAGTCAGCAGCCTTGTGAATATCCGCTGAAGATGGATTTTCGACATCCAGGAACATGGAGGCGAAATGTCACCATCACAACGACGCCGTTCTTGGCCACTGCACGCAAGATACCGCCCGGGACGTTTCTATAGTGCTTTAAGAGCGCGTAGGCGGAGGAGTGGGAAAAGATGACAGGCATTTTTTGGTCTGTGCTATCTAGCACTTCAACCATCGTCCGATATGATACATGCGACAGGTCAATCAACATTCCGAGTCGGCTCATCTCGTGCACACAAATTCGCGACCAAACTCAGTCAACCCCTTATGCTGGCCGCCAGCGGCAACGGTTGACGCTGGTGTCCCAAAGGCATTGTCACAGTTATGGGTTACTGTGATATAACGGACTCCAAAGTCATACACTTGTCAAGAGAGTTTCCAATTTTATGTCCTCCCTGGATGGAATTAGTCGGGCTGTATATGGTAATGTGAAAATACATATATATATTATATATTTAAATAAAAAATAACCTCTCACCTCAATCCCCATAAAGCTCGCAATCTTTCCCCCTTTAAAAGACAAGCTGCTGTCTCACAGAACTGAAGGTCATTCGGATATTCCTCCACTAATCGTTTTGTGACAGCGATTTGCTCTAGTGTGCATATATTGATCCACTCCGTCAGCTCAGGCACAAATCTTCGCATTTACATACGTTTGCTGGTTTCTGCCTCGGAGATAACGCTGATATCAATCCTGATCTGTTAGGGTCAATGTGGGGGGTTTCTTAATTAATTATACCTTCCTTTATGAGTCATATCTTCGATATTGAGTAGGGTGGACAAATAGACATAAAGGAAGGTAATCTCCGCATCTAATCAATATCATAATAATTTTGCTAAGGGGAGAAACAAATAAAGCTTCCCTCTTAAATCGTATAAAATAAAAAATAAAAAATATAATAGATAACTTATCTTTAAAACCAAACTCCAATAAATAACACCAATGTCCACTACCAACACCGACCTCTCAAACCCCACTACCACCAACAACCCCACCCCCCGCCCCATCCATCCCGACTACCACCTCCGCGATGGCTACCCCAGCGTCCCCGAATACATCAAACTCCGCAGTACCCCAAACTTAACCCCCAAAAACGCAGAACAAGGCACCCTCGCCATTTCCGGCAGCTGGTTCGGTTGCCGCGTCGTACACACCGAGACAAACACCTCAGTAGGCATGGGCCGGATCGTCGGCGACGGCGGCTGGTATTTCCACATCGTCGACATGGTGGTGGCGACGGAACACCAAAGGAAGGGACTTGGAGATGCTATTTTAGCTAGGTTGATGGAGAGGATTAGAGAGGTGGCGCCGCCTGGGGCGTGGGTTTCGCTCATGGCTGATCCGCCAGGGAGGAAGTTGTATGCTAAGCATGGCTTTGAGGATACGGCGCCTCACTCGGTGGGGATGGCGATTCTGCTTTAAATTAGGTGTGTGTGTGTGTGGCGGTTACTGGATTCTTGTTTAGATTGCGATGTATAGGAAACTGGCTGCTTTAGAGATAGAAGATTTCTTTTCTTCTCTTTTCTTTTCTTTTCTTTTCTAATAATGATATTGTTATAGCATTGATCGTTTGAGATGTAATTAAACAAAAAAAAGAAGTGAAAGAAAGAACCAAAGTAAAAGATCAAAAAAAGGTCAAGATACACCCAAAATAAAAAATTCAAACACGGGGTAAAAGACCATTAAGCTAGGCGTTCTCAGAACAGACAAAATGCATAAATTGTACACAGGAGAGTTCCTTGACCAAGGCTTGAAGAATTGAGGAGGAATTATGCAAAACAGAGAGAGGCTCTTTCCGTGTAAAAGTCTCCTTTTTTAAAAATCATCATCATCATCTGCGTCTTCATCAGCTCTATTATTCCGTCCTCCTCCGGCAGACTTCCGATTCAGGTTGGACATTTCATGCTCTTCTGTCACATTTCCGGCCCCGGACATAGCCATTGCCTGGCGTCCAGTGTCTGAAGCTTCCAAAAAATCGCGCAGACGTCGTTTGCCCTCCTCCAAAGCCTGCTGCGAGGCGGCCTCGGTCATTTTGATGATCGGGCCCCAGAGATTTAGCTGATACGTGACATATGCGCCAACAGCGCAGACGAAAAGGAGGAGGAAGTATGCGGGGTTTCGAAGCACTATATATGGTTAAGGGATGGATTAGTATTTTAAGGGGTCATGTAATGCCAAAAAGAAAGAATACAAAAAAAAAAAGACCAGCTTGCTTACCGGCTATGATTTCATTCCAGCCAAGCGCAAGGAGCAAGCCATAAAAGTATAGCGGCACTTGAGTTATGCCTCCAATTGCGCTTCTCTTTGCTTCGACATACACTCCATCCGCGGTTTTCTTGAACCGGATTGTTAAGTCTTGTTTCTTTGCTTCGCCGATCAAGGTCATTTCTTCCTCCAAGCTCTTCCCCTCGTCTTCATCAACACCACCAATCGGAGTGAGGTCCTCCTCATCGGCTGGCGTTGCTGAGCTTGGAGTGTGCCCGATCCATTTGTCTAGCGGAGGAGGCGCGTTGGTCTCTGCAAGCCGGAAGCGCGCAAGGAGGGGAATAAGAGTAAGTGTGGATTCTCTGGCTTGTGTATAAATACTTTCAATGTCATCGGTAGGGCGCCAGATTCTAGGAACGCCAGCGTCGTCGTATCGGAATTTATCTTCAAAATTCTCGCGGAGCTTCAAAAGTAGATTGCCCTCCATCATTTCCTCGTCGATTTTGGCTCGTAGGACCCCCCAGGATTTTCTTCTTAATCTCCACAGGCCGACATCTACTTCGTCCAGGCTGGCGTCAAAGCTGCTGGCTCGCTCTGTGAATCTCCTCTCGGCATCAAGAACGGTGTCCACAAAAAGAGTCCAGACCCGATCCCAAATGGTATTCTCTGAAGGTTTGTCGCCGAATTCCGGAGCACCAGAACCACCCCTTCCGGACCCAAGAGCGTTAAACTCTAAATCAACCGATTCACCTAGTCGAGACCTCACCCACCGCTCAACCCTTGTCGCCAATCGTCGCATTTCATCTCTCCGAAGCTGTCCACTGATTTTTTCCAAGTCCTTTTGGTATAACGATAACTCTTGTTGATAATTGCTCCAGGGAGTATCTTCAACAACCGTAGATCGAGCCTCCTTCTCGAATTTTTCAATTGCTGAATTCCTTTCCTTGTTTACTATTTCAGCAAAATCGTAACTGGCACCTCTCTTCTGGCCCGCTTTCACTGCGGCACTGACAGATTCGCTGAATTCTTGCACTCCGGATCTATGTGCCGCACTAAGTTGGCCAAGGAAAAGAGCCTTTAATCGCGTGTCAACCTTGTCCTCTAGCTCTGATTTTTTCATTTGATACACACGTTTGTGGTATCGACTGGCCTCAGTGTCGAAATTCTTCACGGCTTTTATTCGCGCATTCCGCATAGCTGAACCCAGACCACCCAGAACTTGAGGACTACCCGCCTGAACGGCTTCAGCTTGCTTCGCTTCAAATGGACTGATAGCTTCGTCAAATGCAACCAGGACTTCGCGCGATATTTCATCACAGCGGAACTGAGCAAGAAGCTCCTGTTGAGTTGGTAGATCTAGATCCTTGTTGTTCACGATTTGATCCCAAACACCTTCTGCATAGACGGCGAAACCATCCGCAGGTATCCTTCGGTGGTATTCAGGAAGGAATATACCCCCTTCAATCGAGCCCGTTCCCTTGGAATCAAGGTTGTTAGGGTCGCGATGACCATCGCGGAAGCGAGTGCTGAGCTTCTGCACCGCATCCACAAACTTATCAGGCTGGAAATTCTTATGGGGAAGACCAGCGAATGCGAAATCAAAATAATCATTAATTGTCGAGTTCTCCAATCCTGCAGGTTTCGAGAGCGAGCCCCATATCCGGTTAAGATCTTGTAACAGTGTATTCTGTAGATTCTGAAGCGGGGTAGTTCCTAGAAAGTCGCGGATGACGAAGAAGAGGAGAGATCGCGGAGTTGACCTTTTGATTATTCGGGTTAGTCAGTCTCTAATCGTAACCAGGAATGTTCAAAAACAAGAAACGGGCGGGTTTCAACATACTTGTTGTCCTTCAAGAACAATTCCAAATTAACTTCAAAGACTGTTTTCAATAGCCCCATATTGGCACCTTGATACAAGCCAACTTGGTGTTCCCAGATATTGACAATGAGAACCTCACTCGTCGCTAAGGCAAATAATGCGCTTTTCCGCTCAAAGTCTTGATCTTCACCTCTCTCTCTACCGTCTGTGCCCTCAACGTCCATAACAAGGATATTGTCCGCCATCTTCGTTTGCGGGTCGCGTTCCTTGCCTGGTTCAAGGCGTTTGTTCTTGGACAGCCAGATCCCCTTTGTTGTCTGTCGTCGTTCCGTCTCCGACATCACACTGAAATGAGTACCGAAAAGGTTGTTCAGCAACGTGGATTTGCCGGTCGATTGAGATCCGAAGACGGAAATGAGGTGGTAGTTGAATCCGGCCGGGGTGATCTTTTCATGGGTGAGATACTTGGATACATTTGGACTGTTGATTCGCACAAGCACTATTAGCCATAGGCAAAAGCGATTGGAATATTGAAATTAAAGAATAAGTAGAGTAACGCATACTTGAATTCCTTTTCCTCATCTATCACCTGTACTCCATGCTCGTAGCCGCTCGAATCCTGTCCATCCCCACTGCCCGCAAAGTGTCCGTTCGCAACCATTATTGCAAACTGTCCGTTTTAATTATTAAACTTTTGGTTCTCAAGCCTTTCTTCACCGGATCTTAAAATGATTTCCCCGTCTTTCTTTCTTCCCCAATCCTAAAAGAATGACGTTTTGGCGAGGTTTGCGACGTGGCGAATCAAGAGGGTTCGAAAAAGGCAGCCCCTATGCCATATGTTTTGCGCGGGTCTCGAAACAGGCCACTTCCCAACACTGTAAGTAAGGCCTCATGAAAATTATTAGCTATCAATAGTGTTTTGAAGGTATATCCGCTGTTATTTCTACCCTTCGACTTGTGCCACTTGTCGATCCCCTATGTCCGGGGAGCCGGGGAAGGTTGCGTATATGGCGCCTCCAGTAGCACAAGAGGGATAAAAAGAGAATGTCAAGAGAAAATAAGTAACAATAACGATATTCCGTAAGAATACTGGGGTTCAGTTGACTGGGAGGTGGGCCTTGAAGCTGGGGAAAAACCGTGGAAATGTTTCTGTTCTGTTCCTTGGGTCGGGTCTTGCAAGTTGTTTGTTTGGAGTTGTCTGGAGTTGTTTGAAGTTCTTTGAAGTTGGCTCTACCTATAGTCTGTAAGATGGGGGCGGGGCCAATCAAGGCGCCTCTTTTTCAACGCTGTTTTAAGTTCATTTCTGAACACATGACGCCAAACATATGCTCATTGTCTCCTCAACCCTATCCCGCTGATCATGAACGTCACAATGTTCTACAAATTACTTATGCTTAATCTTGTTGATGATAGTTCTCTGCTATTCAAAATATATAAATCTAACACCCTCTGCTCATTTCAAGCATTTCTCTTCTTTGGGCTTCCTTCACTTCCCTCAAGTGACAGCCTCTACTCTTTCTACTCTTTCCGCACGTCTTGTTCGCACTGCTTCATTTCTCTCCACGCTAGTCACTCTATCTCTTTACAGCCTCTGCTTCCACTCGAAAGGACAATGACTCGAAAGGATGACAAGGAGTACATAAACCAAAAATTCTGTCATGGGGTGTTTCCATTCCTTGAGTACGGAGTACTACCACCACAGATCCTCTCTGCAACGCACCAAAGAACTCATGGCCAGTGCCACATCACATGGTCCATCCGTTAGGGCCGTTGCCATCCTGTGCAGTCATCATGCCGAGGCAGAAGAGTGCAAAAAGCACAGTCATCTGAGAGTATCCCGGAGCACCTCCAGCGTTATATGGAATACTTGCAGCAAGCTGGAGGTTGCCGTTGGCGTCAAGTCGTTGGAACACAACTAGTTCAGTATTGGTAAGGAGGAAACCATATCGAGCGATGTGCTGGTTCATGTAGAAATTGACCTGGCTGAGTGGTTGGCGATATTCGTTGCGCACGGTAGGGAGTGCATGGTTTGCCATCCCCATGTTCCATTTGAATGATGGTTTGATATCTCCCAGAGCATGGTTGAGGCTTGCCAGGCAGTGCCTCGTCAAAATAAGCAGTGTCTGGCTGGTAATTCATGATGAGTTGTGCGTAAGGCCCACCACCGAAGGACAATCGAGTTCAGCCATTCAGCTGGTTGATCAAGCTCAAGTGGTCAAAAGCAGCTCGGAGGGCTTGTCACACTCTTGGAAAAACATGTTCGGCAATTTTGTCTCTGATGAGGTCCTCAGAGCCCATTGCAGGCATTGGGGATGCTGGCAGAGGGTCGCTGTCAAGGCGTACTTGGTTTAAGAGGTTCTGATATCTCTGCAGAAGATTATTCAGATTGAAGGCGTTCCAGATTCCTGTGCCTATGGATATCAGCGAAACTGTAGCGAACGTTGGTGGTGTTAGGGCCGGGGTTCGGGGGTGCGTTTGTTGGGAGTGCAGGTAACCCAACCTGCAAAAAGCTCATAAGAGTAACCTGCGCCATTGCACAATATTCTGATATATGTGTTCAGCGGAAGATAGTATGTAGAAAGGAACTATTGCAGTGTTTGAAGTGATGTGAGCAAGAATTCGATTTTGAGCCTTGCTGGTCATCATATTTATATCTGAAGAGCTGCGGAGATCACTCTCTCCCATTGTCTGTTGACATCCATCTAAGCGCCCGCTCGTTGTTTTCCACCGCCAGGTCTAGAGTATGTATTTTGGGAAAAGAGATTGTTACATCTGGCGCCCGTCAAGGTGTGTTTCCCACCTCCAGATCCAAAGGAGGTATGTATTTAGATGTTACAGCTGGCGCCTGTTGAGGAGTTGCTCCCACCTCCACATCCTGGGCCACCGTATCCCAGTCACACCTGTGTCTGGTTCAGGACATCTTGAAATGTGCAGTCCAGCCTCATTGCTGCGCGCTGCTTGGCTGGTGTCCGTGTTTATGGTTGCAGCGGCTCCCACAACTCATATAGTGTGACGGCGTGGCAAGCATATTCCCATATAGCGAGCGCAGTTCTAAGCCTAGCGGCTTGGAATCCTAGTCTTTCACCTACATGGCAGCAGCTTGACTGTTGAATGCGCCCTTCAGTTAGCGCCGTGACATACAGTTGATAGGCCCATCAACTTGCACCATTTCTATCAATAGCCCTCTATCTCAGCAGAGCGGAAGCGAACAAGGATGGGTAGGAGAAAGCGTCAGAAGCTGAATGGCTTTGACTTGTATTGGCTATTATTGTCTAAAGTGAAGTGACTGGGTGCTTAACAATGCAGGTTCTATTTGTGAGAGAGAATGGTCCTCTATATTAAGAGAGGGCCTAGCTCGGAGAGATCTATATAAAGAGGGGTGCACCCGTGGACGTTACTAGGGCTTATGTAAGCGGCCTACTTAACCTCCACCTCCACGGCCCTTGGCTTCAATGAATGCTCCAATATCCACGCTGCCATCAAGAAGTTGAAGGCAAGATAGGAACATGGCGTAGTAAGAGACAACAGAAGATGAAGCTAGATGATGTCAGTCCAGGTGAGGTTGATTTTAAAGAGCAACTGTTTGCCTCTGATCGTTCTGTGATATTCCTCATTGTTGTTCGGGGACAGCGGTGTGTTATGAAAGTGGTGAGCAATAACATCAGTCTGAATGGACCACTAATTGACTAATCTTGAAATAGCAGCACCATGGACGAGGTCCACCGCTCCCCTATGAGCGAAAGGATCGCGAGCTGGACATCCATGTCCTTGAATCAACTGCATATCGACGTTTGAAGGCCCGGGGAGTCTGCAACAAAGGGATCATCCCCCAATTCCTAGGGACCATGGACAAGTTCGATCCGAAACTATGTCAGCCTCACTTGAAGATGTTTCTTGAAGACGAATACCCACCAAGCGCTCTATTCCTAGAGTACATTCCGAATATGGAGATGATCAACATTCACAACTATACGGAAGTGCGGATTGAACAATCTTCTTCTGGGTATCCGCGAGATCCACAAAGCGGGTGTAGAGCATAACGATATCAGGCCCAGGAACATGCTCATCGTCAAGGACGACCCAAACCCCGACCGAGTTGTGTGGATTGATTTCAATCGGGCGAATACTTATGATGAGCGCCACATGACAGACAAACGGAAGGTCCTTATAGCTGAGGAGGAAGAATCAATGGAGGGCTTCAAGATGTATATGGTACGTCCTCTCAAATCATCGCATCAATCACTTGCTTGTAATTCCCTCACATTCTCGCCGTTCTTTCACGTTTTAGGATGAGGATGTTCGAAACGGGAAACTCGACAAAGCGTACATTTTCTACTGCACTTGATGGATTTCCTTTGCTATCATTACTCTTCCTCGATACCCCAGCTTGAGTAGATGGCAGACGTGAACCCCCTTTGTTGATCGCTAGTCGGACTTGAAAGGGGTATGAGTCAGGGTAACTGCAAGCAAGTTGGTGAGGGTAAAAAGTCTGTGCACGATTAATGGAATAGTAGAGCTAGGAAATAAAGGCCAAGAGAATGACGTGGTCCTTTGTAGAGGGCAACTTCTCGTGTCAAGGACTGATTTGCACGGCAGGGAATGAGTAACCTTTCCATCCTGCTAGGCAAGCCTGTCAAGAGCATTTTTCCAAGAGTACCACAGAAGGAAAAGTATGAAACACTTTGAGAAGACAGGAGTCTCCTCTTGGTGGTTGCACTCCACTTGCTGCATACAGAGATAGTAAGCAGAGAAACATCTTGCATAATGAAAACAAATTCAACTCGTATTTTGTTAATAGAAAATCATAAATTACCTAATATTGCACCATATGACAGAAGGAAAAATGTGAATTAATATTGAAAAGGGAGTGCATAAATCCAGTGCGCGCTGGGTACAAGCAAAAGTTCGAATCGCCAGCTTAGTTGTCCACATTCCATTTCAATGCAACGCAAAAATGATACTGTTGCAAATGAGGTGACACCCAACTCTCACGGCTTGTAGTGATCTCTGTCTCTGTCTATGGAATCATTGTCAATATGCGAGCCGGCGACGTGAGGCCAATGAACACTAGTCACCGTCCCCTACACCGCGAACGTACGGCCGAATTTCTCTCTGTATAATCTTAAAGATGATGAATGCTGGAAATCCCTACTGCTTCCCTATGGCCCTGCAGATCACAGCTTTGATGCAGGGTCTTGATATGTAGCAAGGTCGCGCGCCGTTCATGCATTCCACTTCTGGCGTACCCAGGACACCTCGCAAAGGTCGCATTACGCCCAACCAGACCTTCCAGACAATGCACTCTCATTGTAGCCAGGGCCTGACATATAATTGTCTGAGGCACAGTGAGGCAGATGCCATTTCTGCCGCGCTGAGGCTTTTTTTCATTGACCTACCATCTTCAACAACTGGTCGCAAGGCCGCCCATCACTGGCATGCATCACAAGTGAGAAACACAAGATTAGCCAGTCAATTGCGAAATGAAAAGATTAAGGACACCAAATATCAAAGCACACAATGGCACTAGCAGCGTTGATAGGATAGGAGTGCAGAACCCAAATCATAGGACGTAAATGAGTAACCGGTCATGTATGGGACAGGAAAATGAGATGAGATCAAAGTGAACGGGAAACGTCAGCCAGCTACAGTCCCTTGTAAACCATACCCCAGTATGGAGCTCATTTTGTGCATAATTTTCGAGTAATTGGACTGTAGAGTGAAACGAAATTGCCATCAGGGAAGACGGGAAGTGGACATGGTCACCAGATTGAGAACCAGTTCAGCTGCGGTGCAGCCGGTCCGCGTGACGCTGATTGCGGGGGCCAAGGGGAAGGGTGGGCGCGGCACACATGAGACGGGAGAGAATTGTGAGAAGAGAAAGGGAAAATAGGGACGATGGAGAGAAGATGTTCGAAGCGCGGCTGGGGAGGGGGTTTATATAGTCCAGCAAGCGGCGATGCTACGCTAAACTTTGACCGGTATGGAGCTAAACTCTACAGGGCAGTTCCCGATGATACGGTATATACATCCGTATATACCTTGGATTTGTTGCGTTTTGCCAAGACATCCAAAGTGGCCTGGGTTGTTTCTTAAATATGATGTATGATATTTTTTATATGCAACTATTTGAAGCTGTGCAAAAACTCAATGATGATGATGGGTATCTGATATCTGATATATAGTTATCGATACTTGATTAAATATATGTACTGTACAAATAACAATATCTGAGCTAAGGATCCATCAGGTGCACACTTCACATGATCTGTTAAATTGACGTGACTTGAACTCTCTAACAGATTCTTTCTTATTGGAAGTCAGGTATTTATATATATATATACATCATGCCTACCGTCAATATCGATACATGTACATGTACTTCGATAATAGATCAAACAAGTCTCCCTTTAGTTTTTTTGAGAACAAAAGACTGTTGCTACAAGGAGTATTCAGCCTTCCTTCCCGGCCATATTATCCAAATAGTTATGTCCAAAGGGAAAAAGCTTCAGAGCGCCCTCCCACAACAAAATATAGAAAATATTCTAAATGCAGATATACATGAGCAGGAGCAACACATATAAACACTAATAATAGCTAAAATATAAGGGAAAAAAGGGAAAAAAGAAACCTAGTCCCTAAGAGTGTCGAAGACCTCATTTAGAGCACGTGTAAAGAACTCCTCTTCAAAAGTCGCGCCGAAACTAGATTAAGAAACATTCAAACCCATGTCAGTTCAGTAGCGGGAAACACTTTATAATATCAGAAATATGACATCGTACATACTACTACAAGCCAGTGAGAAAATAAGAATATAAAAGATAATATAATACATACCCAAAGCACTGCACACCATCTATCAAAATATTGCTCAATTGCCGCAGGCGTTCCGGGTCGAGCTTATGGAATAATGGATGCTGTTTAATCCGCGTCCACATCTGGACTGGAGTCAGCTCGCCGTCCAGCTTGAGGGCCGAAGATAACTCGAGTAGTCGATCGAGTTCGCTTGCGGGAATCTGCCACGTGGTACAGTCGTCTAGGACCGGCGGAGCTGTGGTGAGAATGGGCGCTAGGACGGTGAAGGCGTGCCCCGTTGGTTCTTCTAGGTTGTGAGGTTGGTGCGCATGGTATATGCAACAGCGTTCCATGCTGCAAAATTAGGAAATTGATGGTTAGCTAAATAAACAGTGGAGCGCAGCTGGGACTTTGAAGATTGAAAAAATTGAATAAAATTTTTTTTTTTTTTAAAAAACAGAGAGGGAAAAACAACATACAAGAGCACGAAATCCACGCCTACTTGAGTCGCATCAAGACCATATGGATGGCTAAAGCCGTGGATTGGCTGCGGAGATAAGCTAGAACCGAGGCGATCTGAGCCGTTGAAGTCTGCGGGCGGTGATAGGTATGGCTGGCTAATATTATTATGATTATGATTGTCTTGAGAAACCATAAAATGCTTCGTACGGTCGACTACCGAAATGACCGGCTGTTCCGCCGTCGGGCTATCGGGGACGCCGAATCCCGGTGGAAAGACCTCAGCCGGCTGCACAGGCGCATCGCTGATAGATACGTGAAGCCGCTGTCCGAAACCCGGGCTGCCGATGACGGAGACGGTAGCCATGGGGTTATCGTATAGCCACTGGTCCTCTGGCCTCGGAGCGGTGCCTGGAAGAGGTATCCCATGGGCGATCATGATGTCCCTGAGGATGCTGTTTTCCTCAGCTACCTGGTACGTCTCGGATTGGGTAGATGATGATTCATCCCGAAGCTGGAGAAGCTCCTGTTCAAGGGACTTTATATATTTTTCTTTTCGTTGGCGATGATTTCTGGATTGTGTGTTATCATCACTATCAGCCGCCGCCTAGCATATTTACCACTTGGGGCATGCCAAGGTATATATATATATATATATATAATATTTAAAAGGACAAGGGTTGAGAACTTGCCGTTGCGCCCTTCTGACCTGTTCTCGTCTTCGAGAGTGGGCAGATTTTGACGTATCGTAACCCTCCCCGCCAGCTTCTTCCTCTGGTTCTGTAATAAATAAACCCGCTCAGCTCAGCTTGGTTCAGCAGACGAAAAGTTTAATTTTTCGGGAATAAAATGCAGATATGCAGATATGCAGATATGCAGGAGGAGATGGGATGCAGATTTTGGCCATTCAGGGAACATGCGGGAAAGGGTTGGCTGGGCTGCCAAACCATATATCAATCATATCATAGTTACACATGCATATATATATGTATATATATATATACGTATGGTAGCATGATCACCCACTTAATATTAGTGGACAAATGCATATGGAATCAAACAGTGGGAATCTTGACACGATAATGCCTATGATCTCACTTCCAAAAAAAAAACCGCAAGCCACCAAATGCAACTGGGGGGGGGGGGGGGGTCGGGGTTACCAGCCACGAAAAGAAATAATATATAGAAAACCAATACCCATCGGTCCCATCCTGAGAAGAAAAGAAGAAAAAAAAAGCATATGGCACACAACCACCAGGGGGTATTAGGGGAACTATTTCAGAGAAAACATAGGTTCTCCGAGCCTCCTCCTCCTCCTCCTCCTCCTCCTCAGGCAGGGATTTGTTCTCACCTTCAATATCATCAGATTCTCGTTTCGAGAAAGGGAGCTTCTCCTTGGCTCTTCTCCACAGCGATTCGAGGGTATCATTGTAGGGATTGGGTGAAGCCGGCGGCTTCTGCAGGGTAGCTGACATCAGTGACAAATCTTTTTTTATTTTTTTATATTTTTATATTTCTTTTGCTTTGCTCCGGATTCCGTATTCCAAAGAGCGTTGGGATGGATGGAGAGATCATAACTTTTTCGGGGAGATGCAAGCAAGCCTCAGGCTGAGTTTTTGCCCCATGGGACCCATATGCGCAAGGGGAATGGATTAACTTGAACTTAAAAGAGCTTTAGGGTTAGTTTTGCCACCCTTTTTGGCCCAATGAGAGCTTTGTCTAGACAAAAGCCTTTGAAGGGTTGACCTCGTAATTCCAAATCGTGTTATTCTCTCTTCTTTAGCTTGCTTGAGCGAGGTCTGGGATTCCATTATTATATTTGTATATTTGTTTGTATATTGCGAATTGTTCTCTGTTTCTTTCTTTTTTCTGTGACAAGAATGCTACGGTTGGCCCATTTCAAAAGGATCTACTTTATTTACTCCTATTTATTTACTTTGAATGATCAACAATTGCAATACTTTTAACATGTTTTTTTTAAACTTTTTTAAAATTTAAATACTCTAAGTTACATCTTGTCCCTTTTCCTTAACAATATCTCTTATGACAGCTGCTTTATAAATACATTATTAGCTAGCTAACCTACGGACTACATAACGAGAATATACAAATAGTCTGCAATAAGAGCTTGGACCTCGCGATGTTTTCCAAGGTTCTACGGATTAAAGGCGATCAGAGAGACCCGTTAGACTATTAGTTTAGTTACTCCGTAGTTAGTTGCCCTATGAGCGGCGTTCTGCTCTAAATTAGTTAGTTATATGCCTAAGCGGTGTGAATAATATTTATACTATTCATTCATCCATGGATGCTATGTATCTGAGGACAACTTCTAGTTCTCCGTACTTTGTAACTACATGTAACACCTGTAGATTATTTTTTAAATATCTTACTCGAATTCAATTCAATCATCCAAAAGTGGAATTTCAATTGCTTTCTCGCTAGTTACATACATACCCCCGTTCAAGAAACACAATGCCCCAAACTACTCACACAAAATTAACACACTCGAGTCGGTGTTAAGTTGTATATTTAGCCCATACTTTCTCTACAAAACCTTTTTCACATATCAAACTTTCTCTCTATAAACTCTTCTACATCTACCCAAACGTCGCATATTCTAGAGAGGGAGTTCGGGGAGCAGCGCTGAGCGGGTTCCAGTTCCCTTATTTAACTAACAGCCTCTGTCTAGGACCAATCAGTCTCTCACGAACTGTAGGTTTGCTTATTTATGGCTATCGGATCTTGCGAGAGAGACTGCGAAGTCTGGTTGATATGACGATGGTAGAAACGAGCCTCAGGTGCAGAGAGTTTTACATACCTTATCACCTTAGAGCTGCCCCCCACGCTAGGTGCCCCTTCTGCTGCGGGGACCATCGCCAACTTGGAATTAACAAATGTTGGATGAACAGAAAGTCGCGAGCTGAGCCTAACCTTGTAAGTTTTCTCTCTCTCATAAAATAGGCGGTTGTTGGTACACATATACTGAGGACTATACAGTGCCTTAAACGAGACCATTAAAGCTGTCTGGTAACTCAACCCCTGGTGGATGTAGCAAGCATATTTATATTTATATGTATCTTCCCCTCTGCGATGCGATGGCTTCAATCGCATAAGGCCCGTAAAAAAAATAAAAAAATAAAAAAATAAAAGCATTACAACCTCGTGGAACGTCCTGAAGGTGGCGGGTATTTTGGACCAGAAGAAATGGTAGAGAGGTCCTTGCTACCGCTATGAATTGGAAGAATGGGTGAATTTTTTTTCTAATAGTTTGTT
The DNA here is from genome assembly GCA_002572855.1 of [Emmonsia] crescens. Classification (NCBI taxonomy): domain Eukaryota; kingdom Fungi; phylum Ascomycota; class Eurotiomycetes; order Onygenales; family Ajellomycetaceae; genus Emergomyces; species [Emmonsia] crescens. Next base: position 78,573 of record PDND01000072.1, read on the forward strand.
TTAAAGGAAATCTTTGAAGCACAAGTGAGTGAGTGGGTGGGATGAATAGCAGGGAGGATTATATTGCTCTAAGACAGGTTCTAGATGGGAGAGAGTCGAGAGAGGCCACATCTTTGTTGTTACATGGGGGGTGGAGGGGGGGAAACATAAAAAGAAGATATCAAAAAAGAAAAAAAGAAAAAAACAAGGGCACCTAATAAAAACACAGGATGGAAAAAAAGAGGAAAGAAAAAAAAAGAAGAAAAGGAAATATACACAGGTAGACTCCAGATATATGTTGAGTTTTTTGCCGGCCCGTCCTCCTTTTATTCCCAAGAATCCCACGCTTTACACACACATATGTCAAAAAGTACATGAAACTAGTCCAATGGTCGTCGTCCGGCCAGATTTATCGGTCTATTCCTCCAAGACACGAGTGACAAGACCAGTAGCGACAGTGCGGCCTCCCTCACGCATATTGAATCGCTGTCCGGCTTCGGCAGCTATGGGGCGGTGTGTCTTGAGGATCATCTCGACGTTGTCACCGGGCATAACCAGTTTGGTTTCGTCTGCTGCGTCAGGGAAGCTGAGATCGGCGGCCTCGTCTGTAATCGAAGAGTCAGGGAGTCAGTGGTGGGGGGGGTGGTATATATGAAGAGGAGAGGCATTATACGTTACGTACCAGCTGTGCGGATAAACATTTGAGGACGATAGTTTTGGCCGAATCCAGTTCGGCGACCACCCTCGGCTTCGGTCAGAACATACATGGACACCAAGAACTTGTCGTGGGCCTTGACGCTGCCAGGAACGACAACGACCATACCACGGCGAATATCCTCACGCTTGACACCACGCAACAAAAGGCCAGAGTTGTCTCCAGCCCTGGACTCGTCGCAGGACTTCTTGAAGGTTTCGATATCGGTTACTTTAGTCCTGATTGGGGCGACGCCGCCGCCAACAAGCTCGACCTCGGAATCCTTCTTGAGGACACCACGCTCAACACGGCCGGAGGCAACGGTTCCACGGCCGGAGATGGAGAACACTTCCTCAATGGACATTAGGAAGGGTTTTTCCGTATCACGTTGCGGCGTAGGGATCCAGCTATCGACAGCGTCGAGCAATTCATCAATTCTCTTCTCGCCCAGCTCAGGCTCGCGGCCCTCCATGGCACAAAGGGCAGAACCGAAGATGATGGGCGTTTCCTCACCCTCGAATCCGTAGGTGTTCAAGAGCTCTCTCATTTCCAACTCGACAAGCTCCAACATCTCCTTATCTTCGAGAACATCGACCTTGTTTACGAAAACGACGATCTTCTGGACACCGACTTGTCGGGCAAGGAGTAAATGTTCACGTGTTTGAGGCCTGGTACGTTATCCAAATATTAGTATAATCATGTACTCAAAAAGAAAAAGAAAAAAGAAAAAATGGATTCCCCCCAATCAGTCAGTCCCGCGCAAGAGTCCTACATTTGGCCGTCAGAAGCAGCAACAACGACAATAGCACCATCCATGTTTGCAGCACCCGTAATCATGTTCTTGATGTAATCAGCGTGACCAGGGCAGTCTACGTGGGCGTAATGTCGGTTGTCGGTTGAATACTCGATGTGGGAGGTAGAAATGGTGATACCACGCTTCCGCTCCTCGGGAGCCCTGTCAATAGATCCATAGTCCAGGAAGCTTGCCAGGCCCTTCTCAGATTGACGTTTGGTAATGGCAGCAGTCAAGGTGGTCTTTTAAAATAAATGAAAAAAAAAAGTCCCGAGTTAGAACGCGATACCGCGAAATGGAAAGGGAAAGGAAAAAAAGGACAAGGAAAAGAAATATTTAGGGATGTTGAAGAAAGCTAACCTTTCCGTGATCGACGTGGCCAATGGTGCCTAAGGTAATATTAGAATAAATGACATATGCATAATAAACGGCAAACACACGAGGGTTTTACTCACCGACATTGACGTGAGGTTTCGTTCTTTCGAAGGCTGTTGCCATCCCTCTGAAGGCCATGCGATCCTGGAGGAGGGCATGGTGAATGGGGTTGACAGCTCTGGGTCTTTGCAGAGTCAGTCTGCCAGTCCGCAGCAGGGCGTTAACAGATCTGGAGATATTAGCCATCTTGACAGTCCTTGACAGTCCTTGACAGTCCTTCAATGGAGCGGAGTTGGTGGAATTGAACGAGAGGTGATTGAGAAATATAAATATAAATATAATTTGTTCTGGTTTTCGAGATATTTTTCCTCGTCCCAAAAAGTTTTTCAGGGACGGGTGCTTAGTCATCACCGCACCAGTCCCCCATGCGCCTGGCTGGCTCACGGGCATACAGTTGAGCGTGGTGCAAAGAAAGTTGATCATGGTGCTAGCTTGGGCTGGAAAAACAGCTCAGCATGATTTCAATCATACTTCAGTTTTGATTCATGACAGTATCTCATTAAAACTATATATACTAGATATATTCTATACATCATCTCTACATCTCTTATAATATTGATTTTTTATATTTTTCAAAGGTTTTAGCTTATTCTAGCTCATTCTAATACTAATTCTAATACTAATACTAATTTCCAGCTCTCTAATCTATCTCTACACTAAGAAACTGGGTGTTGAGGATGGTCAGACTGTATTAGTAATATGTGTTGTGCACTAAAGTTGAACATGATAGTGGACAGCTGGTTCGGGCAGTCGCCGCCGCTTCGGGTCTAGCGTACGACCAACTTCATCTGTCACGACTATATAAGAGGCCGCCTTCTCTCTTTCTTGCACACGCACTTCTGCATCCTTTCTCTCTCCCTCTCCTTCGAAATTTCCCCTCCTGCCGTGTGCTCTGTCTGCTCCCTGGCTTTGCCTTGCCTTGACCCCTGTATCCTGTGTCTCCGTCCCCACTTGCCCAGCAGGCTTCGCCACCACTGCCGGTCGCTCGCTCGCTGATACAGTCGTTACTCCACCTACCCATTTCCTTTTGCCGGTCGCGAAGAGGCCTTTTTTGTGTCAATCTTGAAGGACTAGCCTTTGAGTACACTACTTCTTATTGCTCTTTCACTGCTTTTCACAGCTTCTCTACTGTTTTTCTACTCTTTACCCTGATCTAATGCTGAAGGATAGACCCCTTTCGCGAATTCGCCCCAGTTCGCTTTGGCTCTTCCTTGCCGACACCGCTCACTGGCTGATTCCCTGACTCACAATTTCCCTCCGCGGATGTGCTTCCGTTCCGTTCCAGCCAATTGGCAAAATTGCCTCACTTCATTACTGGTGAAACCGCATCGCTTGGGATTGCTGATCCCTGGGTAGCTGAGACGGGCGTTGTTCTCCTGGGCTTGGACTGCGATGGCGCTGCGGAAGACCCACACTGTTCACATCTCGCTTTCTGGTCTGCGCCGGGGATCACTGTGACCAGCTACATTCCAAAGCTTCCTAACTGGGCCAGATCGTGCTCTAGCACGGCGTTCCCGATAAAATCCTGTGATGATCGGTCCTCTGATATGTCACACCACCACAATTGAGACTCACAGCCTAGCCAACCCTGTATCGACTTTCTTGAGGCTGTGCATGTCCACGTCATGCAAATCTGCCAGGATGGTGTGGTGAAACCTCTTCAACCCGTCAGCGAAGGGAAACAAGTCCGCATGGCGGCAGGTGGACCCGAAGGCAACAAGCAACAAGGAAAGGAGCCTTGCTGCCGCATGTGCCTTGATCATGCCCTGTTCATTTGATTCTGCCGTATCCACAGTCAATTTGTAGTTGGTGGCTGCCGTATCTTCCATCCCTGCATGCTTTTCGAGTGGAGCTGGATCAAGCTATCGGGCCAGCGGGATCATTCGTGTTTTACTAGCAGGCTCTAGTTCTTTCGTCCATGGTGGCACAGGTGGTTTTTGAGCTCATCTCGGGCCGTCCTGTGCCCACTTGTTTCTCGGGCGAGGCGGCACCCACGGCTGAAAGGGAAAACGAAGGTCAACATGAATCAGGTGCTGACGAACAGTCTATCAACCACGACAGCAAAAGAGCCCGCTGGACACGGGATGAGAATGATCGCCTGATAGCCCTGAAGAAGGATGGCTTTGATTGGTCAGAGCTTGCGGATCGGCTGCCTGGGAGAACAATAGGCTCCTTGCGGCAGAGATGGTATGCACATCAAGTGGAACAAGGTATGCCGTCTTCTAGGAAGCGGAAGAAGAGGAAATGTAAGCTCGCCAACCGATCTCTGTAGGCCTCTCAAGTTTTCACAGATCCTACATGCAAGTTGCCCCTGAATCAATCATACCGAAATAGCATATTTTACTGATGCTGCTATCACTGCTCTTCTAGTAGCCTGTTAACAAGCAAAATCCCACCATCACTGGATCTCCCAACATCTCCTCTCCCCTCCTCCCCACTCTCCCTCAAACCTTCTCACTGCGTGGGCAAACAACCGGACCAAGCCGGGTGATGATGCTGCCGTGTAAAGGAGAGAGTCTCTCCCGTATTCTTCATTCTCAAAATGGCCGCAATATGCCCAGTGTGCAATTGCGTGATTGACGTGCCGGCCGCGGGTCTTTTGCAGTCTCAACCCCATGTGGGTTCACGAGCAACTAGAGTTCTGTACAAACCACCGAAGGGAGGATGCACGAAGCAAATGGTCCCAACGTCGCTATCCATCTATTGAATGGGACGATCTGGAAGACCGTCTAGCTCAGTTCCATCCTCGTCTGCGCCGCGTCTTACACCCTGGATTCCAATCTCGATTGCTGTTTAGAAACGCATCCAGGTTTTGGGCTGGTAATCGTCTCATACGGCCGCATTAGCCAGTCATCCAGGATGATCTCCGAAGAGTTAGCCCTAGATTCCGGATCCCAAGTCAAGAGTTTTCGAATAAACCTGAGGAACTGCTCCCTTTCTTCTCCTGGCGGAATGGTGGTGACGAAATCCTCCAGTGAAGAAGACTTAGGGATCTCCGCTTCAAGGACGAATTTACCTGTTGATGAAAGATGACAAATTGGTCAGCTTATTGTTCCTTTGTGGTATTTAGTAGTTTCTTGAATCGAGAGAGCAATGTGCACGGTAAAATCAGAGTTGTGAATGCCTACCATTTTCGTCAAAGTAGGTCGAGAAGAGTGGGCTTTGTCGGATCAGCTCTAAGGGCGGAGGTCCAAGGAAACCGATATACTGCGCCAACGCCAGTGGCAGGACGTACTGGTTGTTGACGCGATCAATGGGATCAAAAACATTTTTCCCTTCCATAAGCTCGAGCGTCTAAAAAAGGAAACATACTAGTCGTCAGCGCCTGCGGGTCTATTATATATATAGATAGAGAGATAGGTATATGTTTGCGCGGCTTACCATGACCCCAATCGACCACATATCAACCGGAAAGCTAAATGGGAGTTTCAATAGGACCTCAGGAGCCCGGTAAATATCTGGCATGCACCACTCGCGATTCCCGCCTTCTTCGGCTAGTCGCATCTGGCCGAAATCGGTCAGAATAGGAACGCCACCAAGTTGTGGCGCCATGCGTCGAGACAAGTAAACAGGAGCTGCTGCCCCATTAACACTATCAATGGGAATGCTGGAATCATGACGTTCCTGCTCTTCGATGTCTTTGAGGAGAGTGTCGTCCTCTATCTCGGATAAAACATTCTGGGGTGTAATATCTTGTACTTGATGGTTAGTGTGTGCAGAGCCAATCTCCCAGCTAAAACATTACGGACCAGTATGTATTGTATTGCAGTTGGAATGCAGCCAATTCACAGAGAAAAACAAGCGATGTATCAAAGACCTCACAAGCAACTTCGGCACTTTGGCGTCGGGGAACGTTTCCTGCAAGACTCGCAGGCTGCCTGCTTGGGGTTTCGATGCGAAGCAATAATGGCGACCACCAGATGGCCCATTTATCTCAAAGATATCATCGGCAAGGCGCGTAAAGAATAGTCCAGGGCTTTCTTCAGCAGCTGCGCAATTCTTCAGGCGCTCGAGCATGGAAACTTCATTGAGAATGGGGGAGGTTGTTGCTCCATTATCTTGTACGCAAACCTTTAGAGAGGAATATCGCCTCGCGCTCCAACAGAAGTCAGCTATGTAATGAAAGAGTTGAGCAATGCAAGCTGGCAGGGGAATGGGTATTCGAACAAACCTCTCGTCCCAAGCAAGCCAGACAGTCGAGTATGCCCCATAACCCAGTTTCGCAATGATTCTATACTGGTCCTTCAACATGTCTCCAATCTTCACAGGGTAATACTGCCTCTCGTAGTAACGAGGCAGTAGCTGCTCTTCGATTGCTGGATGATTAACCATCTTGTGAACGCGACGACCAAACAGTCGGGTGCAAAGTGGTCGAGTAAAGACTGTCAAGCGCCCAACTGAGGTGGAAAGAAAGCACATCCTGCAAAAACACTCCTTTGCACAGCTCTCCTTCCAACAAGAGCATCATGACAAGGCCTCTCCTCGTTGTTGGCTTCTCGATTGTTGCGCTGTGTTGGTTAGCCGACGCCTTCGTTGTCTCAGCAGCCGCTGCCAAGGTCGATCATCAGTCTCACGTGATTTATCTCACATAGGTATTGGCTCTTGTTGGATTTCAAGGGAAATCTACTATGATCTCTACTAATATTATATTGCTACTATTTTTCTATATTCATCAGCCAACTACAATTGCTTGTTAATACTTGCTAATTGCTAGCTTCTTGGCTCGCACATTCGTTTTATTATAAAAGCCCTATATTTTGTACATAACTAGCTAGAATAGATAGTGGAAGGATTAATATCAGTGTAATCTGAATACATATGAGATACATACTATTTTGACACTCAGTCTTATAAAAGTGTGATATATCTTGTATAGAGCTGCTATGGGGGTTACAAGTTTGCAAGTTGACATTCTTCAGAATAGTTAGCTGTCAGCTTAGTAGTAGCGAGCAATATCTACTTAGGTATATATCAATTCATTGATGATTGTACAGATTAATTAAATGTGGTCCAGCCATTCTTAGGCATATAGGTTCTACCTAGGTATCTGGTATATAACCACGTATATAATATACACGGATGTCACGGCTTTTTCGACTTTTCAGCATATATTGTAAGTCGTCCCAGCAATGTCCCCTCCATCTTCTTAGTCTCCACAGCACCCATCTCCGCAATCTGCTCTTTTATCGTTGTAACAAGTTCTCGCGCCTTTTCCGGGGTCGGCAGTTTCTTCTTCCTCTTATCCTTCTGCAGCAATATGAATTCCACCTTCTTCCCTTTCTCGAAATATGTCTCCACCATTTTCATCCGATGCGACAGATCATGGCCATCAATGCCCCAGTTCAACTCGACCTGCTTTAGCGCGTGGGTGGGGTCTTTGGGCGCTTTCGTTTTCGCTTGTACTTTTTGTTGTAATAGCCCCTTGCTCGTGATTTTGCAAATGGCGGGGCGTTCGGCAGTTTCGGGAGCAACTTGAAGAAGGACGTTTACGTAGCGATCAAACGTGTGTAATGCGGCCCCTAATGGAATTGGCTCCCCAAGTGATCCGTCCTCGTTCACTATTTGTACCCTCCGCGCCGGAATACCCTCGTCCTTTATGAGGCCGTTGTGATCTTTGCCGTCTTTGCTGCCTTTGGCATCCTTCTGTGGCCCGTACTTCTGCTGGAGATTGACTGGCCGGGGTGGAGGTGGGGGTCGTCTCATCATCTGGGGTTCTGGACGTGGAGGGAGAGGTGCGTGCTGCCGAACGGGTTGGAAACGGTAACATCTTGTCTGTCTTCTCGTGATCCGATGTCCAGCAAATCGGACGGCTTGTGAGTCTGCTGATGGTAGGAATATTTGGCGGAGGGTTTGCGTTGTACCGACGAGACCGCGGACATGATTCATGGTTGCTGCCATATAATAATATATTTATCTATGTCCTCCCAGGAGAGAGGAGGATGTTGACGCGGGCGCAATTGCAACTGGGAACCTGCAGCATTATAAAATAGACGAAAGGCAATTTACCATGCAGAACCAAATGGTTAATTGTTGGTCAAACTTCCACCGAGCCGATTGAGTTGAGTCTAACTTTAGAAATTAAATTTTGGTCAGCCACACATTGTAAGTTCTTCCATTGTCCTTGCCTGCGCCACATAATTATACTGAAACACAACTTGGCAACATCTCGCAGTTTTTGATCTTCCTCCTCTTTTTCTTTTCCAACCCCTTTTATCGCTTCCAGGTGCTTAACGTCAACTAACTATCTGGTGCTCATTCTTCTGGCCCACCAGTCCTACCAGGTGGAGTGCTTGCGATTAGCTATTTAGCTAGAATCTATGATCCCGTTCGGGTCTACCGCTCGTTAATTGCCCTGTCTTGTCTTACCGTGCCGCTACATATTTGAAGCGGTTTTCTTTTATTTTCCCGCCGTTTGCTACAGGCCATTTCTCGTGTGTTGTTTTGTTTTATATATTCACATTCGCTCGCATGTCAACTGGGGTACACGCTCGTGCTCGTGTTGGAATCTGGTCATATTTACCGTTTGGCTCGAATCCTAGACGTCGATCCGTCTCCCTCCCAGCAAAGTCTACTCGCGATCCATTCGAAAAACCGGGCAGGCATTCAGGAGACCCTCTCCGCAGCACCACGACGTTTAGTTTTCGGGACACATTCACGGTTGTCGAGATGACGCAAAGCCAGAGAACCAGATATATTAAAACCGCAGGGGTTATTGCTGTTCTGTTACTGTTCCTCTACGTACTCGTCCCTGGCGGCCAACCTTCCCCGGCGTCGCTCAAGACCCTCGTATCCACCTCAAAATGCACAAAACCACATGACTCCTCGAAACCCTTGATTCAGTATGCGTTGATGATTGATGCTGGCAGCACTGGCTCCCGAATCCACGTGTACCGTTTCAACAATTGTGGACCCACACCAGAACTCGAAAATGAGGATTTCAAGATGACAGAGAAGAAGAAGGGCGGTGCTGGACTAAGCTCTTACGCAGAAGATCCAGAGGCGGCCGCAAGGAGCTTGGATCCTTTAATGCAAGTTGCTCTCAAGTCGGTTCCGCAAGAGTACCAGTCCTGCTCTCCAGTCGCGGTCAAGGCCACAGCAGGACTGAGATTCCTCGGCCAGGAAACTAGCGATAAAATCTTGGATGCGGTGAGGAATCGCTTGGAAACCGTATATCCATTCCCTGTCGTCTCGAAGGAACAAGGTGGTGTTGAAATTATGGATGGCAAATATGAAGGAGTATACGCTTGGATCACCACCAATTACCTTCTTGGAAACATCGGTACCAAGGAGCGCACCCCGACAGCCGCGGTTTTCGATCTTGGAGGAGGTTCAACACAAATTGTTTTCGAGCCCACGTTCAAGGGCGTACCTGGAGCAGCGCCAGAGAAATTGGCTGACGGTGCCCATAAATTTTCTTTGAATTTCGGAGGCCGAAACTTCGACCTGTACCAACACTCCCACCTTGGCTACGGGCTCATGAAAGCGAGAGATACCATCCACAAAGCAATTGTGGAGGCTAAACACGAATCTAGCCCAACGGACCAAACATGGCTCTCCAAGCCATTGGTCAACCCATGCCTGAGCACTGGAACGTCGCTCACCGTTAACGTAACATTGGGAGAGGGACATCCACTTGGTGAGGTTGTTGAAGTCAAGATGGCCGGGCCAAAAGACATATCTTCCGCCGCCCAATGCCGAGGAATCGCGGACAAAATTCTCAAGAAGGATGCTGAGTGCAAATTGGCTCCCTGTTCCTTCAATGGCGCACATCAACCCCCGCTCCAAAAGACTTTCGCCCAGGAAGACTTATTCATTATGTCATATTTCTATGACCGCACAGCTCCGCTCGGAATGCCGGAATCGTTTACGCTCCGAGACTTGCAGGATTTGACAGCTACTGTCTGCTCAGGCAAAGGTAGCTGGGGTGTCTTCGAAGGGATTAAGGATGCTCTCAATGAACTCCAGGAACGTCCAGAGCACTGTTTGGATCTTTCCTTTATGCTATCTCTCTTACATACTGGATACGATCTCCCACTTAATCGCCAAGTTAAAATTGCGAAACAAATCAACGGCAATGAGCTTGGTTGGTGCTTGGGTGCAAGGTAAGCAAGAATTTTTATTTTACTTTTTACTCACCTTATTCTCCACCTGCCCCATATTCCCTAATCCGCATTTACCAGGGAAGAATACAAGCTAACATAATCGCATAGTTTACCTCTTCTCAACAAGGAATCAGGCTGGCAATGCCGTGTCAAGCAAGTTTCATAAGATCATTTTTAATAGATATAGATTTTTCTTCTTTTTTTTTCTCTGTGTGATTTTAAATAATGAACCCTGTTCTTTTCTCCTGCAGCCCCTTTAGCGGAGTGATCTGTTATAATTAATTACTACTACTACTACTACTACTACTACTACTACTACCCCAGTTTGCGTGACTTCATAATGTTCTGAAAGATGAATACCCCCTTTTTCTTTCCCTCCCCTTCTCCACATATCTGCTTCTGTTTTATACTACACTGGCTCTGGGAATGAAATCGCTCCATACATGGGATGTTTGCTGGGCTTCAACCATTTTTTTTAATCTCAATTTTTCTGTTGGCTTTTGTTTATTTATCCCTTTTGAGAACTTATCTTGTTTCTTCTATGCCTACCTGTTCTTTTCCCACTCGCATTTTTTACACCTTCTATGTACATGTACATGTACAAAGGTTTTTTAACGGCTTTGGTACCTTGTTGGAGGTATATATATATATATACTGTTATCAGGGAGAGTATAATTTTCCTTCCTCGACTACAATTGTAATATTTTAATTTCTGAGAGAACTTTTTTGGTTTGCATCATGCATATGTACAGTACATGTACATGTACCTTCTTCTATATCCGTTTCTCTTGTGCCGGTATCTCTTGTCATCCCTAGTTGTCTTTTACATAAAACTTTTCTTTCTATTTTCATTGGCCCTTCCAGGATCGTGTCATTCGATGCATTTGGGACATTTTTCTTGACTAAAATATCTCTCCAAACTTTGGTGGCTAACCCTGGATTAGCACCAAATCCACTACTAGGAGAAACCATGACGAGATTAATCCTCTGGTCATGCTATGCGACAAACCAACACGAGAGAAAGATGGCATCTCACCTCTCCAACGTTTGTTGGAAAATGGGCGAACAAAATAAAAGAGCCCCTTCCTTCATTATTCATCGTCTTACGTCCGTACAGAACCTTGAATTGGGGGATATGGAACTCCTCCGAAGTTATCCACTACTTATATGCGGGAACAGCTAGCACTCGCTGCGTCGTGGAGTAGCTGAGGAGAGCTGCAAGGAATGAGCTTGTGACAAGCGTGCAGAAACAACGAGAAATCAGACTTTCTCAAAACTATTGAGCTTATGTTCAACTACGAGCAAATCACAAAGACTACAAATGGCTCGGGCCCAAATAAGCCTGTACTACGTAAGAGCAGCATGGGAGAGCCGAAGAATACCGGTGACAATGTGGAGAATGAAGCGACTAGAGGACAGCGCCATTCTCCATGGTGTCTGTCTACTTTCAAGAGTTACAACAAGATTTCTAGCCCTACGGTAAGTACTATTTTGAATCTCCCAATCGAACAAAACGAAGAGTCCCTGGCGGATTTCTAGTTTTGGTGCGGCTGACTTTAAAAAGGCCCCAAGCTGATAAAATTGATAGGACACACGATTGATATGCCGCCTAGCAACGTCATACAATGTCGATTTGAACCACATGAACCACATATATTACCTAACTAGGATACGTACGTTCGAGTACCCTATGGGCCCCACAACCATGATTTATATCTTTAATATAGGGGGCACAATACCTTTCGAATCTTCACTCGTTCTTTTTTTATTAAATCAAACCAAGATTCCCACCCAAAGTACACAGCAGAAACATCCAAAATGTGCGGCATTACGGCGAGTATTGCCCTGCCTCAAGGCCCTACCCACGGGGATGCTCATAGCACCCCCGAAGCCGCTACTAATGAGTCCCTGACCTACAAACTTCAAGCCTCTCTTGAGAAAATAAACCACCGTGGACCGGACGAGTCTGGCATCTGGATCAGCCCGGATGGCAGCGTTGGCCTTGGCCATTGCAGACTTTCCATCAACGACCTCTCACCTGGCGGCTCGCAACCTCTATCCAGTGACGATGGGCAGATTCATGCCGTTGTCAATGGCGAGATCTACGACTATGACCGGCTGCGGGGCATCTGCGCAGTCGTTCACGGCTACAAATTCCATGGTGACAGTGATAGCGAGCTAGTCTTAGCTCTCTACAAAATCTACGGATGTCCGGAGTTCTTTAAACACCTACGGGGCGAATTTGCATTTATTCTATACGATAGCCGCGAGGGACGTGAAAGGGTAATTGCCGGAAGAGATAGGTTCGGTATTAAGCCACTGTTTTGGACGACTGTTGGGGATAGAATTTTGATAGCAGCCGAGTCAAAAGCATTCTTGCCTTTGGGATGGAAGCCCGAGTGGGATGTTGGGGCCATTCTGGAGGGCGGTTGGCTAGTTGACGACAGAACAACGTTCAAGGGCGTGAAAAAGGTGATGCCAGGACACTGGCTTGAAATCTCCAAAAAGGGGCTTGAATCACATAAATACTGGGATTCGGACTATCTAGACAAGGTAGGCTATTTTTTTGTCGTGTCGAAAATGGCCGCTGATGAAGCTAACAACAAAACAGACCAAACCTGACAATCGGAGCGTTGATGAGATGGTAATTGGAGTCCGCGAGCGACTCGTTGAAGCAATCCGACTGCGACTCCGTGCGGACGTTCCTGTTGGCGTATATCTATCAGGTGGCGTCGACTCGTCTGCTATTGCAGGAATTGTAACTCAGCTTGCGAAAAAAGAACACGTCAAGATTGGCAGCCAAGCAGCGACAAGAGTAGCGTGCTTCAGTGTACAGTTTCCCGAAAAGTCGGGATATGATGAGTCAGGTATAGGAGCAATGTGAACATCAGCGTATATATTATTCGATAACTAACACCACATTTTACAGATATCGCAGATCGGACAGTCAAATGGTTGGGTGTTGAAGCATTTAAGAAGACCGTTGACGAACCTACTTTAGCGGATAATTTTGCTGACGCGGCATATCATTGTGAGCACCACAACTTCGATCTTAACTTTGTGGCGAAGTTTGCCCTATCGACACTTCCGCAAGAGAATGGGGTCAAGGTCGTCATAACAGGTGAGGGGTCTGATGAACTCTTTGCGGGATACCCATACTTTCCGCAGGACTTCTTGCTGGAACCAGACCTATCCCAACCGAACTCTCCACTCTCATCGGGCGAGCTCCGCGAGCAGCTGCAAAAGAAAGTTGCTGACGAAATGATGAATATTTTCCGCAACGTTGGAGCCGGCATGTATGCTGAGCCTGAAGATGATGGGTCTCTTGCTGACGCCAACGGCTCATCAATGCCTGGGGCATTGATGTTCTGGCGCCCATCCACAGAGATTTTCGCATCGTGGATACGCAACAAGTACAAGGGGTGCGATTTCAGGAAGACATTAATGGTGTCCCATTCACCTGAAGTTCGAGCCAAGATGCGTTCAACCTGGCATCCACTGCACACATCCCTTTACATGTGGAACAAAAGCGCCCTACCCAACATCCTTCTTTCAGGTCTGGGAGACCGCACCGAAATGGCTCATAGTGTTGAGGGACGCACGCCGTTTCTGGACCATCATCTCGCTGACTATGTGAATAATCTCCCTCCAAGCGTCAAAATCGCCTATATCCGGCAGCAAATGACGGATAATCAGCACGACGGCGCAGTTTGGAAGAGTGCCGGGTCAGCACTGCGGTCGATGACAGACAAATGGATCCTGCGCGAGGCGGTTCGACCGTACATTACCGATGAGCTGTACCGAAGGAGAAAGAATCCGTTCTTGGCACCATCGAAGTGGCCCGAAAAAGGGCACCTGCACCGCATGTTTGAAGAACTATTGACGCGTGAGGCAGTTGAAAACCTAGGTTTCGTAGACTACAATGTAGTTGAGCGTGGTTTAGGCCGAGCGTTTGGGGATAACGCAGATCTAATAGCGTTCCGTACACTGCTGTGTGTCGGTTCGTGGGTTGCTCTGTCACAGCGGCTGGGTGTTAAAAAGGTAGACGCGGAGGACTATATTCATTAAACGGAGTTGGGGGCCTGTTTCTGTGAACTACCTATTTCTTTCACGAGCTGATGGAATCTTGATGGGTTGTATCAGAGAGTGAACGACACCCATGCTAGAATTATCCGCCGCTAAGCACATAACTAGTCTTATTTCCCATAATTCGACAAACCAGAAGCTTTCCAGTTTGAGTGAGGAAGAGCACGAGATGCATTAAGCTTCCATGTTGTTTAATAAGGGAATAACCTTATTTGAGAGTCCGAACCAATAATCATTCCAAAATATTGGAGATATTTCTAAAAATTCCACAGAAGTTAAAGTTCAACGAGCGCCCGCGGATCAGCAATAATATTATATTAAACAACAGCTCCAGACCCCGGAGGAGCCAGATTTTAAGACACAATACCATGCTGGAGACGATACTCCTTCCAATCCTACGCTTATTGGAACGGCGAGATGTACCGTTATTCGTAGTATATGATACGGAGCACATGTAGAAATCTTGGGTGCTCCGAGCCTTGGCCAACGTACAATCGCCAAAGAAGCTCACGCATTCACCCCTTCATAAAACTCCAAAATTCAATGGTCAGTCCTGCTCAAAAAGTTTGGCTTGGAGATATCTTCTTTCTTAAGCTACCATGAAATGGAAGCCTCTAGCTCAGTAGGTATGCCAATGATACCAATCCATAGTTTCAAGCGTGAGAGCAAAAAGAAAATATAAATAATGATAGGTAATAGTAACAATAGAAGGAAAATCACACAAGCCTGGAAACTATCAATAAACCCCAATGTGTAAAACTCCTTGGCCAGCCCAGGAATATAAAACACGCGCATATTCGCTCAAGACCCCACAATTTCCGCCCCCCCGCCCGGCCTCTAGGTAGGTGGAGTACATACGGAGTACATCTACATCAGTTCCACCCAATGACCCCCTCCGCGACTCTCATCCCCGTCGCATTAACAATTGACATTCGCCGCCCTATCACGCCCATTTCACATGCGTCAAGCCGCAACTTCTGTATTGAGTTGTTGTTACCATGTCCACCAATATTCTGGTCAGTGATGAGTTTCATGCTGGCTAGAGCCGTGGATGAGGTTTCGAGATCCCCCGGTTGCGTTAGATTCTGGAGCGGGAAACGGTGGAGGGGAGCGAGTGCATCTCGGGATTTCGAGGGTGTTAGGTCACCGTCCGGGCTGGGAGAGATGTTAGTGTTAAGGCGATGCACGAGTATATCCACGGCCCTGATTAATGAAAGAAAAACATACTGTATTTCAACCCAGTAGGCTCTAAAGGTCTCGACGGGGCAGGGTTGGGTTTGTCCTTGTTCTGGTTGTTCATCTGTTGGCCGATTGATACAGAAATGAATCCCCTCCCTTTCGGCAGTGTGATGTTCTCGAAGAGTGACCTGGTAGTCGAATAGGGTATTGTTGCTTCCAGGTTCACTTTCTTCCGTGTTTAGGGGACGAAGAAAGGCTGTAGCCCCCCCTTGGCTGGTTCTTGAGGAAAAGCCGTTGCACATGTTCTATATGGGATTGTTTAAACGGCTGTAGCGTTTTCGTGAGTATGCCTTGGGTATAAAAGGTGCCGATTGACTGAAAGGAAGGGAATATATATATAGAAATACCGTGGTTGAAGCATCTAAATAGGTATGCATATAATTATAATTATATTCCTATATATATCATCTCAACCACTCTCCGCCTCTGCCTCCGCCTTCCGCCTAGATCTGTAAAGGTCGGTTTATACTCCGTGTAAATCCACTAGGTTTCAGTGCCACTGTAGACTCCTCTATGTATTAAGAGGATTTGAGCATATTTCCGAACTCTATCCGAGCTCATGTCCATGAAGTGAGCAAATTATCTGCATTCTGAATGGAGAAAGGTTCCTGAACCCTAACAATTGATGGCCACATTCTCAAACAGCATGATAGATAACCTAATCTGTTTCCTCTTCCTGAACGCTTCTATATACACCATTTCTCAAGATATCTCATACATTTTCCACACCTTTCGCTCTAGCTCTATATTCCCTCATCCCACGAGGCGGCAACCATGGCTCAGACATACTCTCTCCCGTCTCTTCCTTTCGCCTATAATGTAAGCACTTTGCCCCTTCTGCCTTTTCTTGCTTTGTGACGATTGCGTTAGGACTGACACGGGATATCAAACTCTCCCCCCCTCTCTATATATAGGCCCTTGAGCCCGTCATCTCTGAGCAAATCATGGAACTTCACCATGCTAAGCATCATAACACCTACGTGACAAACCTCAACAAGGCGCTTCAAGACCAGACCGCTGCGATAAACGCAGGAAATCTCCCGGCCCAGGTTAATCTGCACGCAATAATTAGTTTCAATGCCGGTGGACATATCAACCACTCGCTATTTTGGGCCAACCTCGCCCCCGCCGGAACCCCTGAAACCAAGGTTGAGGCCGCACCGAAATTATGGGAGGCGATTCAGCAGCAGTGGGGAGAAGACGCTGGCGTATTCCGTCGGAAATTCAATGAGGCGTTATTGGGCATTCGGGGAAGTGGATGGGGTTGGTTAGTTCGGCAGGGAAATCAGGGGCCGTTGGCTATCGTCACAACACACGATCAGGATATCGTCGGGAAGGACCAGGTGCCTGTCTTTGCAGTAGACATGTGGGAACATGCGTATTATTTGCAGGTGAGGCCGATTTTTGAAGATTATCATCCTTTTTTAGTTGTTTTTGTTTGTTCCACTTCAAGTCTAACGTCGAATCAATTCTGTGACTGTGATGAATGCAGTACCTGAATGGGAAGGCCGCCTATGTCGAGAATATTTGGTCGGTAATTAATTGGAAGACAGCAGAAGAGAGATACCTTGGAGGAAGCGCCGATGCCTTCAAGGACCTCAAGGCGTCAATGTAGCGGGACGCATCCATAGATATCATCAACATGTTGTGAAAGCCCAGGGAGAAGAGTTGACATATTGAAGATATAACATTCAATAATATATGAATTTGATATAGCTTGACACCCGAGAAAGTACTAAAAAAAGCTAGGACGTCAAAGAAAAGAACAAGGTGAAGAGATAGATGCTCTGAAAATAAAAAAAGAACAACCAGTTAGGGCTAGGCACCCCTGTTTTGGGAACGTATTTATAATTTACCAAATGTGAAATCCCACCCTCATCAAAACCTTCCTCGATGGTCTAGTGGTGATGATTTCCGCTTGTCATTCAGTTATATGACTGACGAGCGCGGGAGACCAGGGTTCGATTCCCTGTCGGGGAGAGATATGTTTTTATTTATTATTTATTATTTTTTTGGGGACATCTAAATCTTGATTTGATTCTTTTCTGTCTACATAATATAATTGCGTTGTAGGATCCTCAAACTATGTAGGTCATAATAGAGCCGGAAGAGCCAGCTTCATCGAGGACGTGGGCGTTTTCTTCGTTAACTCCAGGAGCTCCACGGGGGAAATTGTCAATTATTTGGTTTAATACAGTCAGTCAGTCAGTCACAAGAAGTAATTAAGGTCTTAAATTGGAAAACTTTCTGTAGTACATAAAAGAAAACAGGGGTATAAAATAAATCCGAGTTTAACAACGCTTAAATAACGGAGAAATATTTTCAAATACAAGATTACCCTGACCCGAAGTCAAAAAGAAGAAAATCATATAATAAAAGAATCGTAAGAAATAGGAAATGGCAGAATCGTAGCGTATAGATGTTAGAAGAGTCCTGTTTGTGGGAGGTTAAAGTAGGAGGATATATTCAGGGCGCCATTTCTTCTATGGTTGGCCGTTGTATTTCGGGTTGATTCCCCATGAGCTTGTTCATTACATTGATATTTTGCCGTGGTTTTGGTTGCGGCTTTCTCGCGGATCGTGTGCTGTTGTCTTCATCATATGATATGGCGCTTTCGTTGTCCGGGCTAGTATCAGAGCCAGTGTCGTCGCCTTGTTCTTCGAGCACACCTAGGCCAAGGTTCTGCAAAGGCATAAAACCGTTAGCTGCACTCCCAGTAAAAGCTCCATATTCGAATTGTCTAGGGTTACGATGAAAGATCCTTGTAGATAAAAGAAACACGGTGGTATATAAAAAAGAAAGAAAACGTACCATCTCAATGTACTCGCCATCAACTTCAGCATCCTCGCTATGATCCAGCTCCACACCAGCTACATTGCCGGCAGCTATCTCTTTTTCTAAGTCTTCGTTTGCAGCTCTCAATTCGGGAAGGAAGGAAGTCAGTCGATTTCGTAGCGTGGAGCCATTAAATCGTCCAATTGAAGGTTTGAGATGGGTTGGGCGATGTGGGACGGAAACGACGTCGCTAGCTCCAGATTTATTGGCGATGTCATTGCTTTCCGATTCTGACTCGCTGCCAGACGATGATGACGACGACGACGAAGAGGAGGATATGGACGATTCGGATTCCCCACTTGAGGAAGTTTCGTCATCAAATTGCTGTTGTATGGGAGCGCGATGACGATGGGTTAGGGGTTGAGGCATGGCTGTATCGTTACCATCGTCACTGCCACTATCGCTTTCGTAGCCGGACTCACAGCTCGAGCTATCGCTCGTGGTACTATTTGTAGAGCCTACCATAACCTTGGATCTTTTTGACTGGGATCCTGGCTCGATAGTGGAATCATCCTCGTCCTCGAGGCACCGCTTCTTGGTCGGTGGAGTGACGATGCTAGGCATTATTGGCGGAGAACCCTAAAAAATCAATGCATAGAGTTGCAAGTCATCTTCTTGATCTTGCCGATGTTGAGGTGGGATATCGTGTGGTTGTGGTAGTTGTTTAACCTCGAGTCCTCAAGCAAACCTTAGGGTTGGAAGATTTGGATGACAATTGGAAAGCACGTGCAAGCCCGATCCGGAATGACAAGCCCTAACCCTAATTAAATTGTTCCAAAGCAGTAATTCTCAACAGCACGGGTAAAATTGGTCAATTTCTACTGTTGTCGCTGTTGTTTCTCGCGGATTTGCAATCATTATTATTAGCTTATGTGAGGACATGCTTCATCATTCGCCAGAATCTCATCACATCAAACACGCGCATTAGGCGCATCCACATCACGTGGGGCGCCTCCGCGACAAGGCTGTCAGCAGAGAGACAGATAGACATGAATAGATCAAGCACCCGGAGCAAACAAACTTAACTGCAACAGCCAGATTCTCACCAGTGATCCATCTATGAGGTCGATCGGACTGTTGGCGCATTTTTTCTCCATGCTGGCTTGAATGTCGCCGTTGCGGAACATACGTACTTCTAGCCACCTCACTAAGGGCCCGCCGTCGCAGACTCTAAGAAAGGTACACGCCGCTTGTTTCTTGTGCTGTTAGATACCATGTGCAAATCCCTTCCTCAAAATATTGGCTTTCTTGGTGGTTGGAGGATCCTCGCGGAAGCCCCATTGCGCTGTGCCAGGAACCTCTGTCGGGAACTCTTTCAAACAATTTAGCCTTTCTCCTTCAATCCTTGCTCATTTTCTTTCGAATGCTATTGTCTGTTGACGAAGATTATCCTCTAAAAGTATACGTCCTTCTTGACCCCCTTTGAAGCTGCTGCCTCATCCAAAGTTCAGCCACGAAACCTATGGATTCGAGGAACAAGCAGATGCCCTGTACTTCGTAATTTTGCCCTAATTTTACTTTCTTTTTTTACTTTCACCACTTTATGCCGTTTTATTGTATTCTTATAGCTTGTTGGAATGCGTTACTGTTCTTTTCCTTTCAACTTGTTCAAATCTGATAATGAGCATGGTTTTGCCCACTTCCTTTGATTGAACTAGTTTCATGATTCGTGTACCTTTTCTGGCTGGCCCTGTTTATTCAAGATCATTATTTGAATTTGAATACCTTTGGAATTTTATGCATTAACATTCCTTTAGCCTACAGCAAACTAGGATCAGATCTCTTCTCGCACAGCATTGCTGCAGCAGTCCTCGTCGACACGTGATACTTCAGTCCAGTCCCTTTGGACAAGGTTGAGACAATATCGAGTTTCACAGCTATCGCGTAAGAAACGAATTCTATTTCGAGGGAGAAACCTCTACGCGGATTTTCCCTATTTTTTTTCGAGGGCCTATTAAACTATTCGGGTTCTTGTGGTTAAATACTTTGGTGGCTCCCAGATAGAAGGTACCGTTAACCGCCATCACATCGCTATTACTTTTCTTATTGCTTTTTTTTCCCTTCTATAAACAAAAGCAGCATCTGATCTCATCACAAGAAGAGACAAGTTAGAAGAAGAAAAGAAGAAGAAAAGCCGTCTACGATCGGTACTTTTGTTTTCCCGCCCAAAATGGACAAACCGAAGATTTTGAGCACCGGCCTAGAGCCAGTAGCTGAAGACGGAAGCGGCAGGATAACTGCCTCCCGAAAGACCCTCCACCAAAACATCCTAGGAAAGCTGCGACCACTGCCTTTGCAATACCACTGGACAGTCTGGTACGAAAAGCATTTAGAGTCATCAAATTACGACGAGAGACTCTACATTCTTCACGAAGACGTTGCGGACATTGGGACCTTCTACAGAGTCTACAATAACTACCCCTGGCAGAAAGTCAAGCTGCGAGACACTGTTCACATTTTCCGCAAGGGTACAAAGCCCGTGTGGGAAGATCCAGAGAACCAAAAAGGTGGGTGTTGGACGTTTCGCGTGCCAAAGGCCCAAAGCCAGGCGTTTTTCCATGAAGTCGCCATTCTGTGCATGGCCAATGAGTTCCAGGCAGCCCTTGAAGCTGGTACGTTGAAAATATTATTTCACCTCCGATCTTCTCCTTTTTTTTTCATCGTTACCGCAGCCTCTACAGAAAAGTCCGAGGTTTGCAGAAGGAAGCCCTCCAGGGAAAAAAAAAAGAAAAGTCAAATCCTAACAAAGTGTAGAGCACGACCACGTCCTCGGAATCTCCACCTCAGTGCGATTTAATTCGCATCTAATCTCCATATGGAACAAGTCTGGCTCAAATCCCAAGGCCATCAAAGCTCTTGAAGATACGGTTCTAGAACGACTCTCCGCGGACCTACGCCCATTATCAACTCGATCATACTTCTACAAACGCCATGACGAGCACGAAGGCTTCAAAGCCGCGGTAGAGGGAAAGGGAGGTCCTACGAGCAGCGGCGAATGTGAAAATAAGCCATGATTGTATAGGCCTTCGAGGTCATGCATTGACCCAGTAGCGATGTGAAATATGGAGCGGTCAGATGCATTCGTGTGAGAAGCCATAGCACCAACAGAATACCTTTACCCCGACTTGATTCATTCTTACATTATTTTCCGTTTCCCTGCTCTTTATTTTGCGATGGAGAGGACTGCAAGTTAACTTTATCGCGACTCACCGAGTACGATCCCATCCCCCCCCGCCTGCTAATCTTCTCCTTTGTCTGGCTCATGCTTTGTGCTTTTACACTCTCTTTGAGGAAGAACAAGGGCATTCATGGCCCGTGGATGATATCAATGATTGTTTCACAATAGCAAGGTGACAAAGCGAACCTCCAAGTTTCATTTTTTCCTCTGGTCTCTCTCTGTTCTTCCCATCATATCCCTAGATAGTTTACGGCTTCGTATAGAACCGAACTTTGCCTCCCAACTCCACCACGCATTTCATACTTTATCCTTCCCCTTTTCGCCTTTCTTATTAGTTTCTTAGGGCATTTATATGTATTTTAGAATGCACACGTACCGCTCAATATTTCGGAATATAACCGGTTACTACTACTGGGTATATTTTTACTAGGTACCTGGCAATCTTAGACGGAGAGACACCCCGATTGCTTTTCCCCAACCATCCTTTGTGGATTGGGCGTTGCTTGAAATCCGATATAAGAAAGGTATAGAATGATTTTTGATGGGCGTTAATATGATTGTAGCACACGGCTAGATGTTATTCATGAAGAGTTACGACTGCTATGCCATCAATGCTGACCCTGACAATAAATGCCCCCAATAAGTATTATATATGTTACATTTTTGTGTAGCCAGGAACACATTAAAAAGAAGGTCCACATCTTCATTCCTATCCCCACCTCAAACTCCAAACCGCTATCATGATTAGTACCGACATATTTTTACAGAAAAACGCCCAACTTGAATGCAGTATTATCTGCTCCGGCTCCTCCGCCTGCTCCTTCGATCATCCTTGTCGGTACTAGCTACAGCAGGAGCAGCGCCAGAACCTCCAGGTATGTATCTATCAATATCTTGCAGTTTAGGTCGATCCTCCTTATCTCGACCGCGGTCCCGGTCTCGATCCGGCGTCCTTGCTCGTCGTCTAGTCGGTGTCCGACTACGGGTGCTAGTAGGAGGTACATAGCGGTCGATATCAGGTGGGCTTCGAGACCTAGATCGCCGGCCAGTGCGCGAGAAAGATTTATCCCCCTCCCCCTCCCGCGCCCGCGCAACCTCCGGACCTCTATCCTTGTCTCTGTGGCTGCGAGAGCGAGATCGAGAGTGGTGACGTCGCCTGGTTGACCGGGATCGGGTGCGACCTCTCGAATAATCCCTCGGCCGATAACGACGGTCATCTCTATCCCGCTCCCTACTCCTTTCTCTATCGCCGTCTCTGTCCTTATCTCTGCCCCTCTCCCTATTTCTTTCTCGCTCGCGGCTTCGCGCAGTGGATTTGCTCTGGCTCCTACTGCGATTCCTGCTTCTTCCGCGAGTGCGAGAAGGTTCATCTTTTTCCAACCTGCTCCGAGTCGAAGGCCTGTACAAGTCCATTTCACGATCTCTATCATCATATCGTGAAGAGCGTCGTGTCCTTGACCTGCTTCGTTCGTCTCGAAGTCGGTCACGGTCACGGTCACGGTCTCGACCTCGGTCCCTATCCCGGTCTTTATCACGACGATCGTCACTCAATTTGACGTTAGATTTTGGCGGATCAGGGGGAAGAGGCACCTCCGTCTTGAGTCGAGAGTGGATAGCTCGTGAACGGGTCTGATCTGTCCGAGGAGCCTTGGTGTCTGTGACTGACGGTTGGCGTGAACGTTGTTGCGGTTGGGGTGGTGGCTGCGGTTGAGGTTGCTGCAATTGCGCATTTTCAAGGGCTTCGGCCTGCTCAAAGTCGAACTCTGGTTTCTGTCGTGATTTTTCTGCTAATTCTTTCCCTTCTTTTAGAAGTAATTCCAAAGCAGCGTCCTCCAACGATTTCTCGTCAACCGGTGCTGGAGTAGGCTCTTTCGGGGTCCTGGAACGTGGTCGGGAGTGTCGAGGCGATGGTTCGAGCATGGTATCCCGATCCCTATCTCGTCCGCGATCACGATCGCGATCTCTCTCCCGATCCCTCTCTCGTTCCTCTTCTCTTTCCTTCTCCCGCTCCCGCCTTCTTCGCTCGTAGCGTTCCTCCCTCTCCTTTTCCTTCTGTTCCTCCAGAAGACGCCTTTCTTCTCGAATCTTTTCTCTCTCCGCTCGCCGTTTTTCTTCTAACTCTTGCTTCTTCTTCCGTTCCTCTTCTTCCCTCTGTTTTTCAAGCTCCCGTTGTTTCCGTAACTCCTCCGCCTTAGCCTTCGCCTCTTCGATTTCAAGTTGTTTCTGTTTCTCAAGCTCTTTCAGCCACACTATTTCTCTTTCCTGTCGCTTAGTCTTGACTTCGCGTTCATAGTGTTCGTCTGCCCTACTGCCTCTTTCCTCCTCTAGCGCAGCCATTTCTTCGCCGACCTCTTGTCGACGGATAGCGCGAAGGGAGTCAAGGATATAGTGTAAATGGTTAGAAGATATCGCGTCAATGGCCCCTTCAACACTTTTGTAAAGGTCACTGCGATCGACGGCGCCTTCTATTAGAGTTGCGGCTTTTCCTCTCTCCCGTGACAACAGAGAAGGATCTCGGTCAATTTCGGATTCGGCCATTTCAATCAAAGACGATGTAAGAGAGTTTTTAGCTTCCTGAAATATAAAAGAACGGATGAGAGAGTTAGCAGAGGCGTCGACATTGAGAAACCCCGAAGAAATGATATAGAGATAGGTAGCGACTTCTAAAGGGGTATGTAGGGTGTTGCTCACACTCTCGCTAAATTCCGCCCATATTTTCTTTCGAACCGAGTCAAAACCACCCTTCTTCTTAAACGCGTATAGAAGACCGTCGATAGACGTTCGCTGCGCAGCGGATAAAGGAAGATCTGACGTTTTGAACTTCTTGCGCTGAAGGCTTTCCAGATCAATTCCTGGCCGCTTTACACTAGCCATTTCCACGTCTGAGCCAGCCATGCGGACCAGCTCGCACAAACACAGCCTTTTGGATAGTTGCTAAGAAAAGTCCTCACATCCCCGAGTGTTATTTAACTGCGATCTATCCGTGGCTTGCTCTCGTTGACAATTCCCGCGCGTTCTTCGTTGAGCGAACTTTCTTTGGGAGAAATCGCGATGCGATGATGCTCATAATACCCCGTCGGCAGAAAGATTTTCCCGGCACCGAGCTTCGACATCTGGGCATCAGCGAACCTCAGTCCACTGATTCTATGGCGGAAACAACAAATCTGAAGCATAATTGTCTACGAGGACACCTGCTACACAACTCGTGTGAAGTCAATTCTTCAATAACAAGTCGCGAGGAGCACGTACACCGATAGTACTTGTCCACGGCACATACCGTCCCGTCTCTGCGCCCACCGATTCCCCTTCCACCGGCATTGCGCCTAATCGATCCCGAATAACTTTCACCATGCCTCTTCACAAAGTACTATTCTGGAGCGGCTTCGGTATGGCGATCCCCTGATTAGAGCAGAAAGCTGGCTATATCATGTTTTCTCTATGAATTCACAGATCCCGGAGAGACAGCAGTTTTCCCTTTGCTATCTCCAATACCTACTAACTTGGGAATTCAATAGGCATTGCCGTCCGCTTCTGGCAACTCGGTATCGAAATGCGCCCTCTATTCCAAAAACAAGCACTATGGGTGTATCCTTTATTCGCGACAGTTGGAGGCAGCTTCGGATATTGGCTTGAGGGTGTTGACAGCAGACAAATGGCCATCCTGGCAGAGCGGAAAAGGAGTCTACTAGAAAAGCGACAACGGAGAGCGGAGAGAGAGGCTGCGGAGGGGCTTGGAAAGGCTGAAGAGGCGGGGGTTTTAGCGAGCATGTCTTGAGCAATTGGGAAAAGTACTATATCTCACACCCTCTCGTATGGATTGAGGTGACGGGGTGCGAACGACTACGATAAATACAATCTCCTGGGTATCCTTTTGAGCGGTACAGCAGAGGACGGAATATGAAGAATGTAAAAAGAGAAAAATTTCATTGTTACTTGTTTATTACTACAGGGGTTCTTTCATCATCAGTTTCCTACAATAAAACAACGCATGTAACCTGCTATTTCACACCACTTCAGCCTATCTGTCCTTGTTAGTCAAATTGTTGGTATTCCAAAGGCTGACCCGGGATGCCGTGGGTACATGTACATGTACATAGTCAGCAAAAAGAGACAAAAATAAATTGAACCAACGCAAAATAGTCATATATGACCCCAACTCCGCAAGACCCCTTTCACTTCTACTATCCTAGCGGTATTTTTTGCGGCCTCTTCCCCTAGCTCGGGCGGGATCATTCGGTTGTTACCACGCTGCGTAGGAAGAATCGTGTAACCCTGTAGGATTCAAGCCGACGATCCTCAGCAACAATAATATCGTCGTGGTTTTAGTATTCTCAATCATCGGGCGCTGGTTCTTGATACCCTTGAACACCGAATCTTGTTCAGCGGCACAAAAACCAGAAGAGATAACCTGAAACGGCACACCAAAGACTCAGAAGGGCACTGCCGCATCCAATAACTTCGCTTGGCAGAGAGCAGTAAAGTTCCGATCAGCAGCAAAGGGCAAAATTTAGATAGAGATGGATAGCAGGCAGGTGCTGACGGATTAAAGATAACTTGGGACCCCAGAGGAATTTGCGCAAGTTCCTGAGTTGGACTTCGTACCTAGCTGCCATGTAGCCCGGGTGGTTTTGATCTCCTGTTGCATTTGGGATGTTCGTGCCCGCGAGGTCGTGCCGTAATTCGTGACTCCGAATGTAAGCTTCTAGCAAGAGGCGCGTGTGAGAGGGTTCATTTTGCAGAACGTTGATTGCATGGTGCAACTCGGCACGGAAGTCATCAATGAGACGACTGAGGTAGCTGATGTGAAAGATGACCTCAACCCTGCAGATTTATTTGAAGTACTCCTTGAAGCGGGGGCTGTTTCTAGATATCGATGGCATTGTCATCGATTGCCATCGATATCCAGGGACAGGAGCGGCTTGACAAGAACCTTGCCCGTTACGCAGGCATAGCGGTAGATATTGCGGCGGAAGTTCAGTGGAAGAACAAAAAAAGTAAGTTTCTTATTGTTCTAGGCTATAGGCTAAGGGCTATTTCGGTTAGCAGATGGTCAACAAGATACAGCTATCTTTCAAGAACAACGTACCTGAATCGAGGAGTCCCAGGCAAACTCCAATCATCCAATGCGCACCTACCCTGGCTAAAAGGGAGGTCATTCATGATTGTAGGGGTAGGGGTTTATTCAGAGCGTATAAGCTATAACCCTCAGCCAGAGAACTTGTTATGCAGATTGTGCATGTAGAGATCAGTAGAGAAGATGAACAAGATTCAGGTCATCTAAGAAATGTTCCAAGTCAAGTTTGTAAGAATCATAGCAAAAGAACAACGGCTTAGAACTCGGTTGCTCAAAATATGACTGTTGACTGAAGCGTTCTCCTGATTGCAGTTCTCAGAAGATAATACTGACAGACATCTAGCCAGTGCGGCAACAGGGAATAAGAGGGAAGTCATGTAGACAAACAAGAAATGTGAGCTAATTCCATTATCATGAGATTTCAATGACATCAAGAGGGTATAGTATCAAGTATATATAGATCCACTTCAGCCCTGCTCAACAGTAAACTGTAGAGACACCTCCCATTTCTGACCGCCGCCCGCCCCATAACCACCCCCTAATCGATTTCTTATCATGCTGATGGTTCTCTCTCGTAACTTGGCTAAGTTCTCCTCCGAACCAGTCACTCGCAGTTTGATACATGCTATGCACAAGCCATAGTGAACCTGCCAGAATTTTGCCTCTTCGATTTCCGACACAGCAGGGTGGCTGGAAATGTCTCTCAGAACCTCCGAAGTCCCAGAACCAGAGTAAGACATCAGAAGCATGGATCCAAGCGTTTTAACCAATCGAACCCCCAAAACACACATTGAAATGGCAACGGTGAAGGAGAGGATTCGATCTAGCCATAGATATAGCTGCACTGACAATAGGGGAAGTAGGAGGAGAAGGGTTGAACACGAAAGCGTCAGGAAATGAGCTGGGTTGCTAAGGATAGAGGGCAGGGATTCGATGTAGGCAAAACGCATAGCCTTGCCAATCCTTGCATGGTTTTTTAGAGCGATCGCGGATATCAATGTAGCGATTATCGCTAGTAAAGCCGTGATATCGACGCTCCCTGGCGAAACTCGCGCTTGAGAGTGCGAATGGTGGGCTTCGTGCCCTGAATTTTGGAGCAAATGCTGGATCGTATGCGAGATAAGATCTCCCCCCATAAAAAACAATAGCACGGACAGAGCAAACCCTGCAACGACTTCTGCGCGCTCCAGGCCAAAAGGGTGACGAATGCTAGACCGCCTCCACACCTCGAAATTTCCAAGGACGTCAACGACAACACAAAGCATGGCACCCAGCGAGTCGAACAGTATGAGATGGGATAGCCCCGTCATCGCCATAGAGCCATGGGCAGTCCACAGCGTATATCCAGCCACCACCATGTGGCATACACTCCACCAAAACCGGATTCTCTGATCATTTGACATGCTCCCCAGGCATTCTCCCCATGTCGGGATTGGCAAGGAGTTCGGTAAGGGCATTGGCGACCTTGGCGGGGGCTCAAGGAATATCTGGTGGGATACGCTGCTATGTTTATACTTGTGTCCCCGTCTCTGGCCCACGTTCTTTTTGAGACATTATACTCAGTTATCAAGTTCAGGCGCAACCAAAAGTTTCCACCGGATGCCATACCGATTTTATTATAGGGCTCTTCGCAAGAGTCATCGGTTTAAAATTAAAAGGCCCTTGCATGTCTTCTGCCGACCCCATGGCCGAGTTCCGGGGCGAATCTAAGGAATCAAAAAGAGTTAGCGAACGCGCAATGGGTGATATCACGCGGGGCTGGATATCAAACAATACCCAAGGTCCCGGATGCTGCGAAACTGTTCACCATTGGCGACAAAGTATTCCGGCCAGAAAAGCTCTCCATTGACGATATCACCGTAAAGCTCTCTGGACCTGACGAAGGGTCGTCGTCTGAGGGCGGAGTAGGAGTTCGAGGAGGGATCGGCAGCGGTAAACTGTCCGCCATGGTGGAGGAGTGGAGTGGTGGCTATTATTTGCAAAATTGGAGGCCTGAAAAGTATCTCGTAGGCTACTGTCTGAGAGTCAGTAATCACAGTATTTATTTATCCTGAGGGGGTTGTACGTGAATTAGTTGATTTGTTTATATATATAAATATATTTTGTTGGAGGTTGTTGACCCGCGCCGAAGGTATCTTCAGCCGCCGCCTAAATAGCCACTCTTAGCCCCTTCTTTGCCGCCGGCCGACTTTCAACCTCGACTCTTCATTGTTCAACCTTCAATACCGAGGAAAAAGCAAATAACCACCAAAGCCAGAGCCCGAATCTGGTAATGGGCTTTATACTTGGATACGGTTGAGCTCCTATGGCTCGACCACCTGTAGTCCATGGAAAACCGCCGCGCCCTTCTCTTCTTCGTCCTCCTGTTCTTCCTGCTGTCTGCGCCCGAGCCGCGCCCGCCCACCCTCAGCTTCGAGCGAGAGCGCCAGCAGCAGAAAACGGAGGAACAGCGGGCACTGTCGCTCCTTAATAGCTCGAGGTATGGTGATTTGGACAGCGCTGCAGATCGTTGGCTTCCTCTGGGAGGCTTGACCAAGGATGATGGCTATGCGTGGGGTTTGCTTCCCGTCGTCAAGGACCGTGCCCGGGACCAGTTATACTCGATCCTCCAACACTCCGGCTTGCTTAGCGAACAACCGATCGAATGGCAGACGCATCCGCTTCGATCAGACCTTAATATCTCAGAGCTACAGATTCCCATATATCATAATGTTACTGGAAAGATCCGGGGCGACTGGGTGCGCTGGCGAGGCCCTGAGATGGAAAACCTCCCGCAGCTGAATACCACGGCGATCATGTTGAGACATGATTATTTTACCAGTGCATTCGCGAATAATATTACTGCGGACCACGGGACTCTATTGATGGAGTTACAGGAGGAGGATAGGAAGGAGCTGGCCTTGGCTGGATCAAGCGCCAGGGAGATAAAGGCATATATGACACTATATACGGATGAGTCGCTGGGAGGCAGCCATTTCGTACGGCTCTTCGGAGTGCATTTTCCGTCATCGGGTGGAATTCTTCTTAGCACCACCAGTGAAAAGTTCGCTGGGCTGTCAGCAATGCCGCATTTCGCTCTTTCGAATGATACATTCGAGCTCTCTCGCCAGCTACTAAATAGGTCACTGACTGAAACTTTGGCTGAGAAGAAAGCCGGCCCTGTAGATTATTTACCCTGGTCATCTCTTCCTCATGGTCCGAGCACCATGACATTTCCAGCGCCCAGGTGCGAATATGTCGTCTACCTTCAGCAACATCCCATGGTAATAGAGGGCCAAATCGCTCGGCGTCCTCTCTTAAAATTGATCGAAGATGAACTACGCTTCCCAGTAGGGGCTCCAGTGCCGTCTTCGCCATTGATGATAATGTCTATGACGCTGTTTTCTCCCGATTGTGGATTCGTGCTGGAAAGCAAGGGGTCACCAGCTTACTCTCCTTCGGACGGGCTCTACCTTTCGGGCCCAAAGCAGGAGCAATACCGGAAACATGCCGGGCGGCTAGTGGTGATTATGGCGGCAGTTCTTTGCACACAGATTTCCCTCTTCATGAGGCAGATGAAAGAGGTCTCCACACCCTCAACTAGGAGCCGAGTCAGCTTCTACACAATCGCCACAATGTCTATGGGTGACGCTCTGTTTGGTTCATTTATCCTGATGCAGTTATATGACGAAGCTCCGTTCCTGCTTCTTACTGCAACTACTTTTTTAGCATTCTTCTCTGTCAGTTTCCTGGCGATGAAGTTCCAGATTGAGGTATGGATTGTTCAAGCTCCTGAACGCAGGGAAACCGATCGATCATCGTCTGCTCGAACCCCTTCTGGACCGCCACAGTCGCTCCCGGCACCGGCAACTGCGCGTCGTCCCGTGGATACAGGCGCTACCCCTATCATCATACTGCCGCCAGATCAGGATGAGCCCCCAGAACAGACCACGGGCCCTCCTGCAACCCAAGGAACCAGTGATTCAGGGACCAATGACACCGGGTCAATGTACTCCCGATTCTATTTCACCCTCTTTTGTCTCCTCTTCTTCTCGTCATGGTCATTATTCTGGCCAACCCGCCTCAGCCGAATGTACGGCCACACCATGTCCTTCATCTACCTCTCCTTTTGGATTCCGCAGATATATCGTAATGTAATGCGAAACTGCCGCAAGGCCCTGACATGGGAATTTGTCGCGGGCCAAAGCCTCATCCGAATATTCCCTTTTCTCTATTTCTACGCCATCCCAGGCAATGTCCTATTCATCAAACTAGGTTCTCTATTTACGCTTGGCATCATAGCCTGGATGTGGATGCAAACAGTGATTCTAGCTGGCCAGGACCTCCTAGGCCCACGGTTTTTCGTCCCCCACGGCTGGGCACCACCAGCTTACGATTACCACCCAATTTTAAGAGATACCTCCGCCTCTGGCTCCAGCGAAGATATTGAAGCCGCAGGTACCTTGCCGATCGGCTTTCTCCGAGGCGAAGAAAGTAATGCCGCCCCAAGCAGCGCCAAAGACGACGACAAACATAGGTTGGACAACAACAATAATAATAACGACAAGGATCGCAAGACCAGACGATTCGACTGTGCCATTTGCATGCAGGATATCGATGTGCCGGTCCTAACGACCCCGAGCAGTAGTACGGGCGTTGCACCGTCCAGTGTCGCAGAAGGGGCTGCAAACCTGCTCAGCCGGCGTGCTTATATGGTCACGCCATGCCGGCATATCTTCCACAGTACGTGTTTGGAGAGCTGGATGCGGTTACGGCTGCAGTGTCCGATATGTCGAGAGAATCTGCCACCAATTTAAGAGTGCATACTTTTTTTTTGTTTTGTTTTTTCGAAACACTCACTGTACAGTAATTTGCCTCATTTCGCCCCTTGGTTGTTAATCGGATCAGGTTCTTGCGCGGTTGCATTGTTGTTATGCTTATTAATTAATGTAATGGGATAGAATTTCATGGGTTGCATTTGGTATTAATCTGGGGTTGGCGTTGAGAACAATTGCAATGATATCAGTTTCATGAAATGAATAGACATTTCCTTAACTCGTACCTCCCCTGCTAGAAAATGGGGAGCTGAATTTTTTTTATATCGATCGGCCATATACATACCCGCAAGAAGCCCCACTTCCTCCATTGAATTTTAATATAGCACAAGTATATAATGTTAAGTAATTTGAACAAGTGAACAGCAATAACATCACAGCAGTCTGACATGTTGAAACATCAGTAGATGAGCAGATATACCTACATATCAAAAAAAAATGACGTCGTCAATGGCGACAGATACCCATCACCCACAAAGTCCACTAGCATCCCATACTATAGAACATTAAAAGGGGACAAAAAAAGGTAAAAAAAAGACCCTTCAAGTCAATCAATCATTCTCTAACCTTTAATCACTTTTAACCCTCAACCTCCTCCTCCTCCAGTCTAGCCTGATACTCCTTCTTGTCCATCAGCCCATCCAGCTCAGCCTTATCAGCAATCTCAATCTTGGCAAACCAGCCCTTGTCTTCAGCGCTCTGATTGATGATCTTGGGCGACTCTTCCAGCTTCGTGTTGGCCTCGACAATCTTGCCGGTCACAGGGGACAAGATGTCCGACGCGGACTTGACCGACTCGACCGCCCCAATGGTCTCGCCGGAGGCAACTTCGGTGTCGACGGCAGGCAACTCAGCGAAGACGACATCGCCCAACGCATTGGCGGCGTATTCAGTTATGCCAATTGTCGCTGGTTTTATGTTTGTTCATTGTTAGTTACTTGGAGATTTGGCAGTCGGTTTTGGAATTTAGGGACGGAGAAGTCAAGCATGTAGATTTTTTTCCTGATCAGGAGATATGGATATGATATTGAGAAACAAATATCCAATTGTGCAGCAGATAATAAAAATAATAAAAAAGTAACATGTCTAACCTGTCTTTCCATCCTCAGCCAGCTCAATCCATTCATGCTGCTCGGTATACTTCTTGGCTTGCCCTGTATAAAAACGATCAGCTTCCCATATCCAGTTGCAGTTGTTTTTCATAGTAAACAATTGAATAAGGTAATGATATCCAATGGCATATCGTCACCTACATAGGGAGCTCTGCGAAAACGCTCTTCTGCAATCCCGGAAGGCGGGGCGGGAAATATATGCGGTGCGGAGAGCTGGGGATGAGACTCTCAGAGCGGCGGCACACAGGCCATTTCGCAGGGGATTGACAGCTCGGATGGCAGCAGCAGACATTGTAAGTCGGGAATTGGCAATTGTGATTGGAATAGGAGGGAATAATAACAGCAATTGATTAATATAATCGAGATAATTTGAAGCTGTGTCCGATGTTGATTGATATCAATGTTCAAATGAGCCGGGAAAATTGTGGGCGGAGGCTGAGATAAGCAAGCCGTATCTGTGGTCCGTACGGTACGGTCATTTCCCAGATGTTACCCGGTCAAAGCCGAAGATTTCCGCCAAAAACTACTGGTTCTGTACCGTGTAATACCAAACTCGTAATTACGGCTAAACCCGAAACAGACCAAGTACTTGGACAGCTTCAAAAGTTCCCGAAAGAGGTTTTTTTGTTTCCCGCGGCGAAGTAAATATCAAGACGAACAACTTTAACATACTTGGATATACACACACATTCTATTAATATAAATTCACCACGGACGCCACCCCACAGGCTCCAGTGTGTTTTCTGCTTCTTGACGGTTCACTAGACAGCTAGCGGGGATGTTGTACGAGCTGATTGCAGTGGTATGCTATTCTCCGCCCATTTTCGTTATATCAGACTAACTGGTCAATCCAATAGGTCCGTCCGGGCAGCGTCCAGGAGGTTAGAGAGTACGTATATATCCATCCTATCTCAGCAATTCCCTTCCCGTTTCGCGATTTCCCCGAAACCCTGCAGCCCTCAATTCAGAGATGATGTCTTTCTATAATAAACCGCCTCTCCCCCCTCGAAACAAAAAGGAAACCCCAGGAATCAGAAAACAACTCCCCTGCGAACTCCCAAAGCCAAAGCCAAAGCCAAAGCCAAGGGCAAATAAATAAATTAAAAACCCCCCAAACTAACAAACCCCAGAATCGCCCGCATAACTGGCCTCCAAGTCCTCTACTCCGGCGGCGTAATCCGCGGCCTGACAAACTGGGGCCCCTTCCGCCTCCCCCGCCCCATCACAAAGCATCAGACAAAATACTCAACAGGCCACCACTTCATAATGCGCTTCGACTCGTCGTCCGCCGTGCAGCAATCCGTGCGCAGAACCCTCGGCCTCGATCCGCGTATGATCCGCTTCTCTGTTGTTAAGCTGGGGGATAAGTTGCAGGAGATTAAGGATGTGAGTGGCAGTGTGGAGTGGAATCAGACTAGGCAGTTAATTGGGGATGATTTGGGGGTTAAGGTTCCGTTTTCGAGTATGCGGAGGTGAATTGATGGATGGATGGATGGATGGATGGATGGATAGACGCATCGTCGTGTTATATATGGGAGGTGGGGGGCGTTTTTGTTTCATGCTTTTTTTTCCCTCCTATGTTCATATGTTGATAAACTGCCTCTTCCTTTTCATGTCGGGATTTTTTCTTCTTTTTCTGTTGGGATTATGTTCTGAGAAGGGCACTCTGTACTTTTACATATAGACTGAAGCATTTCATTTTTTGTTGCCGCTTCTTATGGCGCAAACTTCCCATTATATGATAATTAAATATACACGAACTCCTCTGCATGGCCGTTATGACTACATTGTGAATAAGATCGGGCGCATAGACATCGTCCCTGAAAGAAAGCATCATCGGTTCAAAAAAGTAAGTGAGAGTTTTCAGATGATGATCTACTCAATATCACACGGAATGAACGGAGATGTGTAAATGCACAAAGCACAACACTTCGAAAACGGAATACATAATAAAGGAAAGGCAGACGCACACCATTCATTTTTATAAAATAAAAAAACACGGAGAACAATCCATAGTGCATGTACATGTACTGTACAAAAGAGTAGTAGTACAAATAAGTTTAAACAAAAGCAGAGAAGAAGGGGTCAAAAAAAACCCCAATCAACAACCCTCCTAATTTCGACGCCAGCCCAATTCTGAATATCCTGGTATATGATGCAAATTTTAGATGGAAGGGGAGAAATAATAGAAGGAAAGGAGAAAAGCGAAGCAGTGTGAAAGAATGCGGGGTTAGGTTCTAAGTAAAGGGGGGGGAGATGAACATTAAGCTCAACCAACAAATGCAAAAGAAGATAAGAAAAAAATCTCCTTTAGAACAACCGCCACCCCTTCGACCGCTCCTTCGCGACAGAAACATGTTGTCCAGACGTCTTACTCCGCCCTTCCAACTGCCTTAAACTCTCAATCTTCTCCAACACCAATTCAAGCATCTCCTTCTTCTGAATGACATCCAGATGTCGACGGATGCGCGGGTCTTCGCGCGCGAAGCGCTCGATTTCAGAGTCGGAGAGATGGCGGCCGAGTCGGAGATCGAGCTCGCGGGGGAAATTGTAGTAGAATTCGGAGAGGAGCTCGACGTTTAGGAAGAGGACGGCCGTGGAGGTGAGTTTGTCGGCGACGACGTCGAGGAAGACTTCGGGACAGTGGTATTTGTTCTTTTTGGAGGCGCACTGTTTGGAGCGGACGGCGAGGAGGCGCATTTTGATTAGGTCCGCGCGGTCGCGGAGGAAGACGGCTTCTCGGCCTGTGGAAGTTGAAGTGGTTAGAGAGAGGGATAGTTGAAAGAAGAAAGTATACAGGCAGGAGAGGAGAAGGAGAAAACCAACCTTGCTGCAGCAATGCAGCGCTGAATCCACCTGCACCACCAGAACCATCTCCCTCGATAGACGTATCTCCTTTCCGCACTTTGTCGATAAAGCTCATGACATCCTTCAGCTTCCTCTTTCCTATATTACCTTCCACGTGCTTCAGGGCATGGCCACATGCTTTTAGCTCTTCTTTCAGCACATTGCCAATACTCTCTCGTCCCTTGGCCCACTCCAGGTCATCCACCTCGATTTCAAATTTGTATGGCTTGATGCAATTCTCAACTTGATCGCTCGTGCTAAAGAACCGGTCATTGAGAATGGTGGCTGTAGCATCTGCTATGGCTTTTTGTGCATATGGGTGGGATGCAAACGTAGAAGCAGCAATAAGGTCATCGACGTGGTTTTGCAATGCATTCGCCACTATCGTGGTTGCTAGACGGCCAATCCCTAGTTTTGTAAGGGCAGATGAAGACGCATCCAGTTTCCGATGCCAATAAAGAGACTCGGGGTCTGCTTTTGGAAGATCGGAGAGAGGATCCGGCTCCGGTATGGGTGCGGAAAGGTCATCAACGGGTTTATTCCAGTATCTCTGGGCGAGGATATCTAGTACCCGTTGGTCGAGTTCGTTCTTTAGTAATTCACGAACCTGGGGGCGGCCGAAATTCTCGCTAAATTCTTTGAATGAATGCTTGAAGCTGTCCAGGCTCTCTGCAAGATAGGACTCTGCGCTCAATGGACGATCGTTGTACTGAACCTTGAACTCGTACGTGGCTTCTTCAAGTTCTTGAACAATGGCATCGCGAGTTCCAGCTAGGCTTGAAGCCATGGATTGTTCCAGGGTATGCATCAGCTTCTTTCGCAGTGTCGTTGTCCCAACAGCGAGTTCAGAGCCTGGTCCAAATTCTTGTGGATGGCTGTTAAAAAAGGCATTTTCGTTTTTGACAATGGCATTTGTAATATTTCCACTTCCTCGGGAGAATAATCCTGCTGTATGTGGAATCCGGGAAACCACACCCACATATCCCAACCGCAGAGGATATTTGCTGTCGGAAAGTATGCTTGCTCCCCTCTCCGGATCAACAAGGTCCATCTTCGTGACAACACCAATAGTTCGTTCCCCACGAGGGTCAACCCGCCGCGAGGCTCTGAGGGCGGTAGAATTGGCCAAGTCTACATCTGCAGCAGAAATAGCGAGAATGATGTTGGGCGCTTGGATGTACTTGTCACACAAATCGGAGATCTTCTGTTTAAGTTCTGGGGGCTGGTCACGGCCAGCAACCTGAATATAACCTGGGAGATCGATGAGTGAGAGGTCGGGGATGTGGGGAGAGTAAATAGAAAGTTGGATGGGGTCGTCCGACACGCAGTCCTTTTCCGAAACCGCAAGGTTGAGATCGGTCAACGTGCGTTGAATTTGACTAAAATCTGTAATCTTCCCAAGCCCAAGTGCTGGGAACTCGCCATACTCTGCCTGCGAATTTGGCGTGTTAACAAGAGTGAGTTCAATTGGACGTCTTGTTACCATGTTCGAACCCTTGGGGAGGAACTCATGGCCGACAATCGCCTCCAGCACGGAGCTTTTGCCAGACGATTGAGATCCTATCACCACGATCGATGGCAAGGTCAATGCGTTAGACTGGCCAATTCGTTGCAAAATGCCTCTAATTTCGATCATTTTTCTTGTCAATATCATCATCTGGTCATCGATTGCATTCTTCCTGTCTGAAGCAAGGTCGTCGTCGGAGTCATGGCCTAGGGCGGTACCTGCTGCAGCACCAGCCACCGCAGCCGCACCCACCCTACTCTCCTTTGGAGAACGACCCCCGCCGCCGCCAGATGAACCTCCACCCCCCGATTCTGACTGTTCATTGAGCCGGAGAATCTTCTGTGCCCACTCTGGCAATCCAACCTCTTCTTTCGTTCTTTGCCACCCGCGATTCGTCTGTTCAGCGACATCCTGAATATTGTGGAAAATGGACAAGCCAACCCCGCTCGCAGTGTCACCGGCTTGTCGAAGAACATCTATTGCATAATTCCCGGCCTCTAAAAAGCAAGTAAAAGTAAAAGAAATTAGCGATATAAGTCCCATTCAATCGGAAGGAAACAAGTAAAATGGAAACCGGATATAACCCGGCAAAGGTAACATACGAGCAGCCTGATATTGTATATACGCCAGAGCAGCAATCATAGCACCACCAAACATAGCCGGTATCCTGGCGAACTTCATAGCCAACTTGGGGAGGGCGCGGGCAAAGGAGATGGTTCGAACAGCGGGGACGTTGTGAATCCAGTTCGCGCGCAGTGGCCACAGCCTCCCGCGGAGACCAATGGCGCCGCCCTGGGACGAGCGTAGTAGGCCGCCCGTCCTCGCTCCAACATTGTGCAGTTGGCGAGCTAGAAGGCTTCTCCTAGCCAGCACGGCAGCGCCGTGGGAGAAGAGTCTCCCGCTCATCGTGCGTTTGTCATGTACTTGTGGCGAGCGACGGATGTCGAAGGCGCATTGATCGAAGATGGGAAACTAGGAGAGGAACAACCGTCGGGGGATTCCAGCAATATGTCAAATATGTTGCGAGGTGTGTGTGATATGAACGGGAGGAGGATAAGGTGAGGATTGTTCAAATGTTGGAGATGGGAGATTCCTTTTCGCTCCTTTTCATTGTTTTCCCCAAGGCGGTGGATGAGGTCAAGGTCAAAGGCCAAGGTCAAAAGGCCGAAGTCACGCTAGGCCCAAGAG
The DNA here is from genome assembly GCA_002572855.1 of [Emmonsia] crescens. Taxonomy (NCBI): domain Eukaryota; kingdom Fungi; phylum Ascomycota; class Eurotiomycetes; order Onygenales; family Ajellomycetaceae; genus Emergomyces; species [Emmonsia] crescens. Next base: position 116,456 of record PDND01000072.1, read on the forward strand.
ACGGATCCATTACAACTCAAACTCAGTAGAAGCGAGTAAATATATATACTAGTATTAACGACGGAAAAGATATGTTGATTATTCTCGTACTGATATCTCTTTTCTATTTCTAAACTACCTAATAATAAATATTCCTTTCTAGAACCATTTCTTTATTTCATCCATGGATTATTTCTTTATTTCATTAGTCATCCCTCAGACCACACCATTTGTTACTACGGCCACGCACTTAACACGTGACATATTACATATGTTCACGTGACATCACGACATAGATCACGTGGATTGGGTCATCCTCAAAAAATTGAAAAATGAACTGCAACTTTTTGCTTTTTACATATAAAGAAAACATCTTTTGATACATAGAAATAAAAAATATATTCTTACGCGCTATTTATTCCCTTTAATTCCTCTCTATTACTTGTTGTTCTGCTTGTTCTGTCTGTGATACCCCTTCCTATATACTCTTTCATCTCGCTGCCAGCTGGGACTTGACTCAGAGCTTCCTCGAGCTAAATACCATAGCGTCATATATAAATAAATATATATATATATATACATATATATATTTCACAAAGCTCTCCCACGTCTTGGTGAGAAGAGATATTTATATATATTACTCCTCTGAGCGTATTATATTCTTAAACAGTCCATATCCCTACGCAAAACATTATTACGTTACCTACAGAGCTCCTGGTGGCCGCCCGTTTTCGATTGCAGCTCCTACAGTACCATGTGTCGATTTCTAGTATGTCTATAATACCCCTGTTTGTATACAATATATATTATATATTATATATCATATATCATATATACACACTTCTTTGCAGATGCTACAGCTATAGATTACTGTACCACATGCTTCTTCACTATGGATTGTTCGCAAGTCCGCGTTGTTTATGTGTTTGGAGACCCCAAGCTAACATCACCCGTCCGAACCACCACTATAGGTATACAAGGGGAGACACGATATCCTCCTGAGCAAACTCATAACAGAACCAAGCCATTCCATCCTAGCTCAATCCTATGACTCCCGCCTCAGATTAGTGAGCTCACTCCATAACCCCCGAAAGAAAGAAAGAAAGAAAGAAAGAAAGAAAGAAAGAAAGAACGAAAGAAAAAAAGGACAAAAGCAAAAGAAATAGAATGAATAACCATACTAACCACCCTCCCAGGACACCCGCCGCCCCGTGAACGGCGACGGCTTCGGCGTAGGCTTCTACACCGCACCCGCCCTAGGCCCGGACCCATGCATCTTCACCTCAACCCTCCCCGCCTGGAACTGCGAGAACCTCGAACGCCTCGCCTCCAAAACAACCTCCTCTCTCATCTTCGCCCACGTCCGCGCCACCACAGAGGGTGCCCTGGCCGACAACAACTGCCACCCGTTCCAGCACAACACGCTCATGTGGATGCACAATGGCAACCTGGGCGGCTGGAAGCATATCAAACGCCACCTGGCCGATTCCCTGGCTGATAAGTGGTATCTGGGCGTCAAGGGCGGCACGGATAGCGAGTGGGCGTTTGCGCTGTTCCTGGACCTGATGGAGCGGGAGGGAGGGGTTGATCCTAGCTCGGCGCCGGAGGGTGGATTTGGCCATGCGCTGTTGAGAGAAATCATGGGCAAGACGATTCGGAGGATTAATGAGCTGATTGCAGCGATTCCTGCCGGGTGTGGGGTTACGGATCTGGAGACACGGAGTTTACTGAATTTTGCAGTCACGGATGGGCATACGGTTGTGTGTACGAGGTATGTGAGTAGCAAGACAGATGAGGCGGCGAGTTTGTATTTTTCGTCCGGGACGAAGTGGAAAGAGGGGAAGACGAAGGGGCATTTCAAGATGGAGAGGCATGATAAGGGGGCGGATATTGTGCTGGTGGCGAGTGAGCCGTTGACGTTTGAAAGACGTGAGTGTTTTTTTTTTTTTTTTCCTTATTAATAATTCTTCTCCTTCATCAAGCTATTTTCGTCCCAAGTGTCTTCTTTCATTTCTAATATTACCCCCAAAAAATGCGGCGCGTTTGCTAACATTCACATACTCCCGTCTAGATAACTGGGTAACCGTCCCCACCAACTCAATGCTTACAATCCACAAACAAACCGTCCTCATCCACCCCATCATCGACGAATTCTACGACGACGACCCAAACCACGACCGCTCTACGGGCTTCGCCGTCTCCAAGGGCCTCGTTAGCAAAGCTCCTGGTACGACCGTGCCACCAGACATTAATGGCTCCAACAATCTACCTATATCCGAACCATTCACACCGGCTGATACTCCCGGTTTAACCCCGGGGGGAAAGCAGGGTAGTAATACTAATACTAATGGCAATGGAGGACTAAGGTTGGATGAATTGGAACGGAAAATTAGACGGGTACAGCTTCGGGCGTGATTCTTTTTTTGTCGAAAATTTGGATTTTACTTTTCCCTTGCTTCTCGATACTCCCGGGAGACGGTGGTTTTTTTTTTCTCTTTTCTTCTTTTCGGTCATGAGTTATTATGCTAATGATCGCCATGAACGGGGAACCAAAAAAAAAATATATATTATTTGGGGTTATGGTTGATTGGGAAAAATCGGCGTCAGTGGTGTGAGAAGGCGATGGGAATGATATCCAGGATGGTAGCGAGGAGTTTTCACCGGGCCCTCTGTTTTTCTTTTTGGTTAACGTTTCTTTTCGTACTGATTATTTCTAACGCTCATTTTTATACCTATTCTGCCCCAAAATGACAGTCAGTATGCACCTCTTAAGAATTGCATTTCGGATTAGGAATTAGATATACCTTTCCTATATACATTACTATCCCTAACCAGGGATTACTTCATAAGCCCTTTACGTATAGACATAATTCCCCAATAGCCAACAAGCCCCAAGCTCTCAAAGGCAAAATGTTCAAGGGGGTAGGTAGGTACTATGTAACTGCTCCACTCCCCCGTCAATTCTACATAAACAACATACAAAAAAAACCGTAAACTCACTCCCTCCTCAACACCAGAAGAAGAAAGAAGATTAAAAATACAAAATACAAGCAAAACCCTCCTAAATATCCTCCCCCGAAATATTCGCATGGCGAAAATACTTCATCCCCACCCACGCCACAACAACCCACACCCACGCCATCACGCACGTCAAAATAATAAGCGCTGGATAATACCCCACAATCGGCAGCGTGGCATCATCCTCCAGCTCCGGCGGCGCATACGGCGTCTCCCCAACATCCCACGCCCAGCTCCACACGCCCAAACAACTACCCATGCCAATCACGAAGACCAGCCAGGTTACGATTAGGATTATCCACCCCCACCACTCCGTCTCGGCGTAGTCCCAGGTTTCCAGGGTGGAGCTGGTGGCGGCAACGGCTGCTGCTGCTGTGGTGGCTGCTGTGGTGGCTGCTGTGGTGGTTGCTGTTGTCGTGGGGAAGTCATCGGACACTGATACTGCTGATACTCCTGATACAGATATTGCAGATACCGATGCTGCTCCTGTGGATGGGGGCCCAGTAGTTGCGCTGTTTGTGACGCCCACGCCCAAGCCCACGCCCTTTGTCTCTGCGCCTGATAATGATAGCGGGGATTTAACGCGGTGGGAGAGGGAGCGTAGGCGGGCGGAGGGCATGTTTGTGGCTGGTGAGACGGGCGGGAAGTAGGAGTCGGGGCTAGAGGAAGGGGTGGAGATTTTGAAGGGGACGCGGCGCGGGATGGTTTGTGCACCTGGAACGAGATTGAGTCTGAGGCCGTTGCTGTTGCTGTTGCCGCTGCCGCTGCTGCTGGTTGTTGGTGTTGTAGAGATTGTGGAAGTTGTGGTGGTGGTGCTGGCGTTGCTGGCGAGACGGGTGAGTTGGGTTGAGCTGAGTGTTTGACGCGGGGCGGAGTGGAAGGGGAGGAGGTTGGGTTCGTCCTCGTCGGAGGTACTTGATGGCGGTTGTTCCTGGGAAGAATGCTGCTGCTGTTGTTGCTGCGTGCTTTGAGTAGGAGAGCCTTTACCAACCCAGGTCCGAGACGGGGGAGGTGGAATCGGCGGCGGAGGATGGTTCGGCGACAGAGACAGAGACAGAGACAGAGACTGGGGCAGGGGCAGGGGCAGAGTGTTCAGTTGGTCATGACCATGATCCTTCTGTCGCGGCGTCAAGACTTCATCTTCATCCCCGTCCAGCGCGGAAGGAGAGAGCGGCGGAAAGCGCAGTAGCCCACCACCACCACCACCACCATTATTATCAGTATTATTACTACTGCTGCTGCTGCCGCTATCCCGCCCCATCTCCCCATCTCCATATAAATCCACAACCCCTTTCGTATTCACCGTAGTCGAAGATGAAGCAGAAGCAGAAGCAGAAGCAGAAGCAGAAGCAGACGAATAATCAGACGAAGCAGAAACCCCCCGACTCCAACCCGCTCTCTTCTCCCTCCCCTCCACCCTCAACGCGCCAGTCCCCAACAACGCCGTCTTCCTCAACGATCCCTTCCTCTTCCTCGTCTTGCGCTGTTGCTGTAGTAGTAGTGCGCTGGCCATTGCTCCACCACCACCACCACCACCACCACCACCACCCTTCGTCATATTCCCCCCAGTAATTATACCATCTTTAATATCATGATTCTGCCCATGTTGCGCATACACTTGCGCAGCACCGATACCGCCACCGGGACTAATATTGCCCACATCCACACCCACCCCGCGCGAGAAGAGCGAGCTAGATGTGTTGCGTTTATGGCTAGCAGCGGTGGCTGGGACAGCGACTGAGCGGGTGCGTCCTGGGGGTCGGGGCGTGGGTTCTTCCAGGTTTACCGGGGGAGAGGGAGGAGGAGGAGGAGGGTTGTGCTGTGGTGGTGGTGGTGGTGGTGGTGGTGGTAGTGTGGTAGTGCCGGCAGCACCGAGGTCGGTGCCGGTGGCATTTTCCATTGAGTTTCTATTTCTATTTCTCTTTTTCTTTTTTTTCTTTCTTTCGCGGAATGTGACTTTGTCGATGTCAAAACCGGGGGGGGGGGGGAGAAAGTGTCTCTCGTTCGTAGCCGTGTGCTATGTATGCCCGTTGGGCAGTTTCCGCGGGCTAGATAGATTATTTATATAGGACGAAGTGAGAATGTACAGTACTTAAATAGGTTCGAGTGAGGAAGCACTGGGGATATTAAAATATATAATAATAGTAATAATAATAAGTATAGAAGAAGTGTTATTTACAAAGTCCACCGTGCCAGACGTGGTGTTTTGCGCTGGGTGTAAGGGGATGATGGATGTGTTGTTTTGCTTGAAAGATGTATATGGGAGGAAGCTCTCTCTTCCGCTCCGCAAAGCTGGTCAAATCCCACACATTGGTTTAAACTTTACTCCGTGCCTTTTCAACTGGGCTAAATAAGGCTAAGCTGAGCTAAGCTAAGGCTAAACTAATCTAGAATTATATTTTGATTATAGTTTATTATTTATTATTATTGGCAGCTTTTTTAGGCTTGTTCTTACAAGCAACAACGCTGCAACATGTATAATAATAACTAACTAGCATCTTTTATATAATTAAAAGAAAAGGAAATTCTTTTTCAGTTTTTAAGCCGCTGCTATCTTTTGAAAAAGACTCATGAAATGGCACTAAAAAGACGTATACCTAGGTATACAGACTGTAGTCCAAAAGAAGAAAACAGCAGTATTTTTAAAAAAGATCAATGAATTTAAATACTACAAACTATAAAGTGATAACAGTACATTCATGATATAATATGATGTACAGCTAGTAGCTACATAATAAGAATAATAATAATAGAGCTAAAAGTAGCTGGAAAGTTATAAAAGTAATATGACAGAAAGACATAGATTTAAGAGATTCATTAAAAAAACATTTAAAAAAAAAGAGAGAGAGAGAGAGAGAGAATTCAAGAAAGTTAGACCAGAAAATTTTTCAAAAATAATATAAAGTAGAACATGAGATTATATAAATTTCAAAAAAAAAGACTGAGATTTGAAGTTGAATGAGACAAAATGATTGAAAAGAGTGAAAAAAAAGAGAGAGAGAGGGTATTCTGTTTTATTTCAAATTTGAAGAGAAAAAAAGGTAAACCGGAAAAAGAAAAGGAAAAGAAAAGAAGAAAAGAATTTCATTTCAGAGAGAGAGAAAAAAAGGGGCCAAGCAACACTAAAAAAAAAAGGGAGCGGTATGGAATAATAAGATGAAAAAAGAAAAAAGAAAAAATAAGCCCATAATACTTTCAATAACTTAAAAAAAACAAATTATTTTTTTGTGGAAAAAAAACAAAAACAGATCGATCAGATGGCGTTAAAATAAAAAACTGCAGTAAAAAGGAACAAAGGACAGAATAGCATTAAACAGTACACGAAAAAAAGCAGAGGGGAGAGAAAAAAACAAGACACGATAAATAAATAAAAAAGGGTGAGACGTTAAATCGGAGAAGAAAAGGAAAGAGAAAAAATTAAATAAATCAGACACAAAAACAGAAACAAAACGAACAAAAAAATTGAATATCTTCCCACACAAACGAACAACCAAATCAATCAAATCAATCAATCAATCAATCTTAATAATATGTCGAGCTTGCGTGCCGGAGGGGGCGGGGGTATATAATCATTTTTTGTTTGTGGGGGGGTTTAGGGGTGTGTGTAAATTTTTGCCATCCATCCTAGCAGCGGGCGTGTGTGTTGTACCAAGACTAAAATAAACAAATAAAAAGGCGGGAATCGAACGTCTGTTGTTTCGTTGTTTGTTATTTGTTGTTGTCGTGTTGCTTTTTCTTTTTCAAGGCTGGTACCCTCCAAACCCATTCCCAAAGCTCCCGCTATTCGGCTGAGCCCAGCCTGACGCTTGAGTCGCCTGGCCGCGACCGTAGCCGGCCGCACCGCCCGGAAGCTGCTGCTGCTGACCATAGCCTCCTCCAGCGGGCATCCCAGGACCTCCTCCGCCAAAGTTTGCTGCTCCTTGCTGATCCCAGCCGCGACCGCCGGGGCTAGGGCCTGCTGCACCGCCTAAAGGGGGGAAAAGTTAGTGAAAACATTAAACTTGTTGTGGTTTTTGTATACGTTGGGGGTGATTTTTTTTCAATTTGGGGGGGGGGTGGCACTAACTACATACCTTGGGGAGTCATAGGACCGCTCGGACCGCTGTACTGCGGGAAATAGGGCGAGGTGCTGGAGTTGAAGGTCGGGGTGCCACTCTGTTGAGGGGAATATCCTTCAAACTGCCCGGTTGGTGGGCGGTCCTTTCCCCACTGTGATTTATATATAGAAAGTTAAAAACGCTGTTCTCTGGATATATATGTATATATATTATATGATATTAGCACCTAAGAGGGGGGATGTATGACTTACGCTACACTTCAATGGACGACCGTTGACATTGTAGCCGCTAAGTTGGCAGATGGCCATGGCAGCATTCTCGTGCGTGTCCATCTTGACGAAGGCGAAGCCGCGATCGGCCTGGAAGCGGGTCTCGACGACGTAACCGAAGTTCTGGAAGAGAGGGATAAGGTCGTTTTGTGTGGTATATGGGGTGAGGTTCCCAACGTAGCAGGTGGTTTGCCATTGAGGGGTTTGAGCAGCAACCATGTCGTAACTCTGGACTCCATGGGTGGGAAAGTGGTGGTGGCCGAATGGGGTGGTTGGGGTCATGCCCATGGCGGCCATGGCTTGCTGTTGGGAGATCGAAGGCTGGCCCTTTTGGTTGGCCCAGTTGCAGCGGATGGCACGAGAACCAAGCCACTCTCCATCCATGGAGCTCAGAGCTTTTTCAGCATCTGGACGTTCACGGAATGCAACGAAGCCGTAGCCACGAGAGCGACCTGTCTTCATATCCCACATGACACGGGCCTCTGAAACAGAACCAAAAGCTGAGAATGCCTGGAGCAGAACCTCATCGTTGACTTCGTTACTCAGGTCACCGACAAAGATATGGAAATGGTTTGAGGTGTCTTCTTTGTTGTTGCTGTTTGACTGGTACGCCCAGTTCACACGGATCTCCTAGAGTAGGAATGGAACGATTAGACAAAATTCAACGCGTGTATATATATAGTATTGTTTCAGATGATACTTACGGATTGGTGCACACGGCGTCCGTTAAGGGTAGACATGGCTCGTTCAGCGGCGCCTGGGTCGTCGTATTCAACGAAACCGTAGTTCAGGCCTTTGCTCTGTAAAAATCAAATAAATATTAGTAAAGTCTGATTGTCAAAGATGATGGTAGTGGTAGTGGTAGTGGTAGTGGTAGTGGTGATGGTGGATGGAATGTAGTAGAAAGGGAAAAAAAAAAGCAAACGAGAAAAAAAACAACACAAGTGAAAAAAATGCAGCAAAAAAAAAAAAGGTAAGAAAAATTAAAAGTAAGAAAAAAAGATGCAATGTTAGCGAGTCCGGTGAAGGGCACGGGAGGCGGAAAGTCCAGTGACAGCCGTGGTAGCTGCTTACATTCTTGTCGGGAATGATCT